>RJWM01003184.1:0-116318 GCA_004363535.1 Dasyprocta punctata
GATGTCTCTTAGCTAATAAGTCAACAAAGGCAAAAAGGGAGAATAATTAAAATGTATTTGATTAATCCAAAAGGAGACAAAGAAAAAGAGGATACAGGGGAACAAAGAATGGATGACACAAACAGAAAATAAGCAGAAAAACAGGGACTTAATCCACCATAACAGTATAAATATGCCAATAAATAGGCAGTGATTGTTGAACTGGATTAATAAGAACCTAACTATATACATAAGCTAAAAGAATAAAAAATTTAATACTAACACCAAGCAAAAGAAAGGTAGAGTGACTACATTAATATCAGAAAAACAAATTCTAAAGTAAAGAAAAAGACTTAGATAATCATAATTCACTGAATTCTTAATTATAAATTTATGAAGAAACATACATTTTAAATATTTTTCTCACCAACTGATGGACTTCCAAATTATGTAAGGTAAAACTGATAGACTAAACCTGCAAAGAGAAATAGATAACTTCTTAATTATTTTTAGGTATTAAGCATTGATAAAACAAGTAGACAGAATGTCAGTGAAATTACAGAAGATTTTAACAGCACTATCAATCAATCTACTTTATATTTACAGAAACATTTTTCAATTAACCTACTTAACATTTTAAGGAAACTCAACCAAAGAGCAAGAGAACACAAGTTCTTTTCTAGGGCGGGTGAAACATTAATCAAAAATACCATGTTCCTGGAATAAAACAAATTTTGAAAAATGTAATAGGGTTACAGTCATACAAAATACGTCCTTTGACTGCAATAAATCCAAATTAAGAATCAACACAAAGTTCTTTATAAAATTCTCAATTATTTGGAAGCCAAAGAGCACATTCCTAAATAGTCTTGGGTGAAATAAGAAATAAAAAAGGAAACAGAAGACATTTTAAATTGAATTAAGTTGAAACCATAAGATTTGAAAATTGGTCAGATTAGTTGAAGTAGTAATAATTGATAAGATGAACAAAGAAACAGAATATAAGATCAGTACAGAAAAATCGATTCTATTGTTATGTAATAGCAATGATAAACTAGAAATTCAATTAAAATACCATTTATGAAAAAAATAAAAAATATGAAATAGGATTCTGAAAGCTGCAAAACATTCCTGAAAGAAATGAAATAAGATGTAAATAAACAGATCAATAAGCTGTATAAACTTTTCAATATTGATAAAATATGTACTCTTTGCAAATTTATCCATGGACTTAACCTTATCTTAATCAAAGCCCTTCTTTGGTAGAAATTGATGAGCTGATGCTACAATTTATATGGAAATGCTGGAATAGTCAGAAAGGAAAGATTAAGTTGAAGGACTAATGATAAATAATTTCAAGATTTATTATACAGCTATGATCTAGACAGTATGATATTGATGGAAAGCAAGATGAAGAGATGAATGAAATTGATTGAAGTGTCCAGAAATGCAAAGCCAAGCACATGGACAATTGCTTTTTCATTAACAAAGTTGGAAAGTAAATTCAGTAGAAAAAAGACTTTGAGCAAATGCTGCTAGAATGATTGGATGTCCACGTTCAGATGAAGTTTTTATTTAGATCTCACACTACACTCAAAAGTTAATTCAAAATGGATGGTACATTCGAATGTTTTAACATTATGTTCTATATATCATGTAGTTTTTAAAAAAATCATATAGTATTGAACGTAGGGCCATGGGCGTGACAAGCAAATGGTCTACCACTGAGCTACAACCCAGCCCCTGGATATATTTTTTGTGGTAATTGAACCCATAAAGAATTCTAGAAGAGAATACAAGATAACATTTGTGTCCACTTGTGTCTTAATCTGTTGGCGTTGCTAAAACAAAATACACCAGATGGTGGCTTTAATTCTGTTGTAATCTGTCTGAATGAAAGCTTTCCATATTTCAAAAGAACAAATGAGAGAAGCAAAGAGCAACGGCTTGAAACAAAGAATTTTCAGATCATTCATCTGATAAAGGGTTTGTATTCAGAGTAAAGGAAAAGCATAGAAGATTTAATAGCAAACAAGCCATTCAATGAAATGAAATGGGAAATGACTTGAACATATATTTCAGGAAAAAAATACAGATTAGAAATAAACATGTAATACACATCATTTGTTTCTAGGGATTTAAAAAATACAATTAGATTAAAGTCTATTCCTATTAGACCTGCTAGAGTAGCTGAAGTTAGAACGATTCATGCTAGTATAAAGTCAAGAGCTCTCATATAATATTTGTGGGAACACAATATAATACTAATACATGAGACTAGCATATGCTATTAAAAACTATTAATACATACCTCACTTATCACTCATTCTACTTGAAGATATTTATACATGAAGAATGAAAGCATCTGTTAATATGCAGACTTGTACACAAATGTTCATAGTAGCTTTATTTATATTACTTTCCAGACTGAAAAACAACTCAAATGCCTAGCAACAGAAAGTAGATAAAGAAATTGTGAAGTAACCCTGTGATGTAATATGCTTCACAAAAAAAGGTCTTTTAGCACACACAACAATATAGATAAATCTCAAAATAATGATGATTAATAGAATTCTACAAGTTGCAAACTAATATATAGCTCAAAGAGAAACTAGTGCATGACTAGCATCATGAGGTCATGCGGAAGGGTTAGGAGGGCTACAAAAGGGTACAAAGAAACTTTGGGGAGTGATGGATATGTTCACTGTCTTGACTTGGAGATAGTTTCTTAGGTGTATAGATATGTCAACACTTAACAAATTGTACATTTTAAATATGTGTGGTTTATAGTATGTGAATCATATTTAATAAAACTATTTAAAGAAACCAAATATAAACTTAAAAATATAATAATCAATGTTAATATATCAAAATAAATTTAATAAAATATGTGAAAGTTCTTTTCACTGAAAATGTTGAAAATTATTTAGAAAAGTTAAAGCCCTAAACATATTGAGAGGCATATCATTTGAAGATTCAATGTTATGATAAAAGTCAACTCTCTAATTCTAATCAGATCACAAATTCTGAGTGTATGTATGAAAGAGAGAAAGATTAATACCTGTAAAAGAAAGTTTGAAAATTTAGACTACATTGAATTTAAGAACTGTTTATCAAAAATAGAAGAAAGTAAAAATTCAAATCCCAGAGAAGAAAAAGATTTTTCAGAAGAATACCAAATATATAATAAACTCCAAACAATCAGGTGCATAAAAGACATATAACACAACAGACAAATGGTCAACAGATTTTAATTCACACTTTTAAATGAGGATATCCAACTGGACAGCAAATTTATGAAATGTGTTCAACCTCATTAGAAATCAGGGGAATCCTGATTAAAATCACAAAGATATAATGGTGTAGTATACTTTCATCAGTGTGGCTAAAATAAAATCCAGCTACCAAATGTTGTCAAAGAAGCCTTGGAACTCTTGTGCATTGCTTGTGGGAATGAAATTGGTGCAACCACTTTGGAAAGCATTTCAGCATCATCTATGAAAATTAAGCATTTATATTTGCTACGATCTGCAATTTTACATCTTGGTGTATACCCAGTGAGAATGTGTGAATATCATGTGCGAAAATGTTCATTTCAGAATTCTTTTCACATGTTAAAAACTGAACATGACCACCCAAATCACTGACACTATAATACAGTGAAATTTATATTGCAATGAAATTTATATTTCTCAGGGAAATTTATATTGCAATGAAAATTAATAGGCTAACTCTTTGTTCAGCAACCGCTATCACAAGCTTAATGGTGAGCAATAGGAACTAGTAATTCTAAAACATGTTTAATGGCTGATTGTATTTATGTATAATTTAACAAATAGGTAAAACTTTAAAAAAGAAGTTATACAAAGGTAGTAAAGAGATAAAGATTAGCTGGCAGGCAATTTCAATGTTGGCAGAAAAGTATTTTTCTTGGGGTGGCAGGCGAAAAGTGGCAGGAGACAATAGGTGCGCACTTTAGAAGGCAGGCAATGTTTTATTTCCTGAACATTGAGGCATTTACAGTGGTTTTCAATTTATGGGCTATATATTTACATGTCAAAAACTTTGCTATCTCTGCATTATATTTTACAGTATTAAGTGAAAGGAAAAAATAAGCTATGGAAATCAGAAGTGTCTGAGATGAAAATGACCTTGATGGTGGATTTCTAGGAAGTCTGATTTATTGCCTGTGCTCTTTACTCCACACTGGCTGTCTGTTTTTCTCTGCCTTCTGAAATATTACATGCAATTCCACCAATTATAGCTTCATTATGGCACACTAAGCACCTTTTGCAAAAATGCAAAGTCCTCTGGTAATTTGAAGGGCTGTCATCGAATGTCTCTTGTTTCCAGATTCTAGAATTCTGTCTCACGAGTTTGCAATGATTCATTTACATTAGGAGTTAAATTGTCTTCCCTGAACTCGACAGGAATTTAACTGCCATTTCTAACATTGTTTCTGTAGGGATTAAATTCAGATTTCAAAATAAAGTATGGGAATAAGATCTATTCATTATTTCAGGGATGCTATACAGTAACTGGCATGATATAAGGGAGAATTGACAGGAGAATCTAACTAACTGGGCTAGAGCTTTGGCACTACTAATTATCAATAACTTCCTGGGAGAAAATTCCTGAAGTTTTTTTGTTATGAATTTAGTTTCCCAATTTGTAAATACTTATTCCTAAAAGATGTTACGGGGCTCAAATAAGATGAGACATTTTGCAAATGTTGGAAATAGACTCCAAATTCACAAAAATAGGAATAGAAGTGTATCTAAGATAAAACAGACAAACAAGAATGTAATTTAGGACTAAATCATTGTTCCATGTAAGCACCATTCTATCTCTCACAGTATCAATATTTTGAGCAATCACGTCATAATCAATACCTTTCTATCATTCCTTCAGTTTCAGACAATATCCTTGGTATACTTTGAATTTACCTTTTATAAACCATGTGCGTGGATACTCATATTTTCTATCTGAATTTTTTGCCTATAAATTTTGAAAGTATAGACCTGGGTGCCTGGCATGTGTTCAGCAACAAAATAGATAATTAATTGCTTTTGTTCAAACTCTTCCTGAATCTTTGTAATCGAAACCCAACTTGAGGTGAAAATGTACTTTGTATGTCGTCTGTATATACTTCTATATGTACTGTCTCTGCTACCTAATGTGTTTAACTTCATTTATCCTCTCATCGTATTGCAAAGATTGGATTATAAGGAGGATGACTCACTTACTTGAAATTAGAGGAGCCTGATGAAGGTTTGAAAACTTTTTTTTGAAGCACTCAAGCATGAGGCACATATGATATATCTAGTCAATTATTGACTTACAGTGTTAGGTGTATTTTAAAAAACATACTGTTGACCTATCATGAACTTTATAGCCTAAGCCTCTACAAAATTATAAAGCATTATGTCAGTTTTCAATTCTGTATGCCCAAATCTATGCCCATTCTTGTAATGCTAAAAAAAATTCTGGAATGACTTAGGAGTTACACCCAGTGTCAACAGTCATTCTCTCAGTCAAAGCTGCCTGGCCCACGTGGCAGACATTTCCACGACTTCACTTGTGTTAGCTCCATGCCAGGCAAGCCAGTAGACTATGTGAAGATATTTAGAATCAGGGGAAGAGGCCACACACACACACTATTTGTCACGATGAAACTTATCCATTCTAGCAAGAGCATTGACTGTACAACCATATATAACCAAATAAAAAAAATGCTTAGCTTTTCTATAAATCTGAAATATCTACTTCAAAGTTTCTAGTGCAAATCACCTAAACCCACACGTAGGTCACTGAGATGGCTTAAGTCACTTCTGGCTGCAGTCGTGTGGAAGAATGGTGACAGAAAATTGTGGCTCTGAATCTCTGTAGGAGAGATAATATCAGAGATTGAATTAGCTGCAAAGGCTTTTGGGCTTTGGTCTGGTGAACCATTTGGGCAAATAGAAGAATCAATAGGACCTTCCAAGTGGCTCAGCCTCCCAGGAATTGCGTGACTGCCCTTGTGACACTCTGCCTAGAGAGCCTCTGATAAGCTATTTAATTTATAATGAGTTTAAATCAGAAGGGGATCTTGACTGTGACTACCAAATTAACAAGAAGCAAAGAAATTTTACATTCTGTGGATCTCTTCAATTTACAGAATTTTACCTTTTCTCTCATCCAATTATATATCTTTTGGGGAAGAAGTTTTCTTTTCAACTCTCTCCACTGTGGATGGTTTACTTTTTTAGCTAAGGAATGAGAAAGAACTGAGAGGGAATGTAAAGGGAGCTGCTTTTGGAAGTTAGGATTTTTGTATCTTTCCTGGAGATTTTTATTTTCTGTTTTTGTCTACACTGACAAAGAAGTAACCTGGTTGCGGTTCTATTGTTTTTGGGTCCATAGGGTCAGGGGAGCTTGTAGACAGAAGCATGGCCGGTTTCATGGTGACCCCAAATTAGCCTGCACTTCAAAGAACTTCCTCTTTTCTCTGCATGAAGAACTTTTTAAAGAAGCCCTTTTTCCTTTTACAAGGTGAACGCTTCAAAGCTCGTGGGAGGAGTATTTCCTTCTCAGTGTTTACCTTCCAAAGGTGAGGAGTTCATAGACATTTCTCTGTTTGTACAGTAGAATCTAATCATTGGCTTGGAGGCAAGGGCTCTTCTTGGTCCTCTTCCACTGTCAGGAGTTTCCCGTGCTCATTTTTCACTTACTGATGCACTACAGAATCTGTGCCAGAAACAAAAAAAAAAAAAAAAAAAAAGACTGCATTAAATTCTTCTGGAGTATATTTCTGTCAACCTTGTGTATTACTAAAAAAAGAACTTGGTCCTGTTTTTAAAGCCTTCTTTTCTTTCACGGGTTACACAATGTTCATTGAGTGGCCAAAAATGACAGGCAAAGTAGATGAGTGGGAAAGTACACCTATTTTCTCACTACGCGTGGAGGAAGAATGACTTACACAGTAATTTTTTTCAAGTACTGGGGACCGAATCTAGGACTTTTTTTTTTTCCTTTGGTGGTGCTGGGGATCGAACCCAAGGCCTTGTGCATGCAAGGTAAGGGCTCTCCCACTAACCCTAATCCACTCATTTCATGAACTATTACCTTTTGGAGCAGAATCAACATGAATGCTAACCTTTTTTTTTTTTTTTTTCCTGCCTGGGGATTGAATTCAGGGCCTTCACACTGAGCTCCATCTCCAGCACTTTTGAAAAATTTTTATACTGAAGCTGAGTCTTACTAAATCATTAAGTTGCCTAGGCTGGGCTCGAACTTATGATCCATCTGCCTCAGCCTCCCAGAGTGCTGGGATTCCAGGTGTGCACCTGGCTGTACTGGATTTGAATTTCTTAAATGTCATGTCCCTAACATTGACCCACTAACAGGGCAACCTGGACAGGAGTGGATTAAGTGGGAAACAGCAGAATACACAACAGAAGAGTTTTTAATAAACAAACTCAAGTAAAACACATCCTGTGGCATCTCCACAGAGCGACTCAAGGATTTGCGTTGCATGGCACGTATCATAAAACTATAAGATCTTTTATATCCCAAGTGATGGTGTACTAGGCCCTAGGTCACATACTTAGATCTTTATTCCTCTCTGCCATTGGGGTGGTTATTTCAAGTTCCCATCACCAATGTTTAGAGAAAATGACTCAAAAACAGTTACCTGGCATGCTATATTGATAATAATTAGGGTGTTCGACTTGTTACTTGACTGTCACAGCTTCTTCCTTCAGGGAAATGTCTTTGAACACAACAGAAATGGCACACTCAGGGGCTGGGCCAGATCCACTCCATGTAAGCCACTCACGCCACTGTTAGCCAAGTTCTTGGGGTGGGGTGTGTGTGGGGGGTCTTCATGGCTCAAATCTAGAGCTTTTGCCACAGGATGCGGTGTGATGCTGAACTCAGAGACTGTCACTTTGTATTCTAGAAACTGCTTCTGAGGGAGAGAATGGGCTAGCTGGTACTTTGCAAAGAATTTTTTAAAAATTTGTATTTGTATGGAAAGTTTTAAAATTTTAAATGAAATTTGATATTCACAAATAACAATCAGCAATTTCTGGGATATTGTTTAGCAAAATCATCAGACAAAAAATTAAAGGCAAGATTTATACACATCCTATAATTATGCATAGTAAAAGAATATCACACTCAGAGTCAAATGAAAGAAAGTTTACCAAAATACTAATGCTAGCGTGATGTGACTATGAATTTTTTTAAAACACATTTTAGGAGGAAAAGTCAAGTTATGTTTTAAAACATAACGAAGCAGATTTTATTTTGCAATGAGTACAAGCCTCTGCTTGTGAAAAACTATAAGCCGGAAGATAAAAATATTTTTAAGAGTAGACTAATGCACTAGAAAACAAAGATTAGCTACTTTGTGTCAGCACAATGTTAATGCTTTATACAAATGATCCCAAATTGACAAATATCTTGCCAGGTGGATCAGTTTTAATTTCAAATTCGCACAAGGTAAAGTGTGCTGGGATTAGGTCACTTGCTGGAAGTCACAATTGATGTCCATGTCTTCTGGACTCTGAAACCCTTGCTCCTTCCATGATATCAGAAGCTTCGTCATGTGTCCACTTGGTCTTCCCACCGGCTAAGGGCAAATGCTCTGGCATTACATTCCTTTCACAGCCTAAGCTGTGGTGCACTGTCTGCCTTCCCCGTTCCTCTCCAGTGAAATTGACTCATCTGCTTCCTAGGTTCCCTGAGAAGATTCTCACATCCACGCCCGCTTCCTTTCATTGCCTGTAGGGTTCCCCACACTTTCCTTCCCTAGTGGAGTCAATTAATGGTCTCTAAAGCCTGTGGGTTCCTGGTCTGCACTTGTTCGTGAAGCTTTGCTCACCCTTGAATTTTTATTGACTCTACTATCTGCCTGGAACCCGCTTTTTGCCAGCTCCTATGTTTTTCATATCATAATTATTTTATCTATGTGTAATTCTTTCCCCACAATAGGCATGTATTTGCTATCTATTTGGTATGGCAATAACCTAATGATTAAGGGAATAAAATGCAGAGTTACGGGTCTGTGGATCTATCCTTTTGAACTGTGGGATCATTTATAAGTTATTTAATTTCATTCCATTGTAGTTTTCTAGTCTGTGACTTGTTGCTAATAATACTAATGATCTCACAGATTTGTTAATAGAATTAAAGGGCATGGTAACCATAAATTTTAGTATATTTATAGGGAGCAGAAAACAGCTAGTAAATATTCTTGTTACTGTTAGTAACAGTGGCTCCGATTGTCACTGGAGGTAGCATTTTTATTAACAAACAGCACAGGAAACTAATAAAAAAAGAGCAAGTTAAACTTAAAAATACTACAGATCTTTTTAAATCTCTTTTGGATCTTTCAACATATATAGGTATTTTTTCACTTAGAGTTAGTTTGCATTTACTTCCTACATTCATAATAATTATTATAGCTATAACTTAAAAAAATTTAAACAATTACAAAATGCATAAGGAATAAATGTAGCCATTCTTAAATAGTAGCCAAGGTAAGAAAGCAGAAAGCAGAGAAAAACAAGCAAAAAAGCTAGAAAATAAGAACCTTTGAAATATTATTGTGATTAGCATTGGAAGACAGATGGGTTTAAATTATTAGGCAGACTGTGCAAATGAATGTAACAGGTGGAGGACGCTTGAGTGCCATGGTCTTTTCAGATCAGCAGCTGATTCTCTGTGGAGTGATTCACGAGGAATCAGGTGAGAGCTGCAGTTGACTTTCCTGCTTGTCTGTTAGACATGGTGAGTGACTCATACATGGATCAGAGTATTTGTCTCTCTTGGGTGGTTATTAGTAAAATATGACTAATGTTCCCAAGCTACTTGATGATTCTAAAATGTTTTCAACAGTACCAAGATACTCAATTATGCAAGTCCATGTCTTAGGAACTTTATCAGACAAAATACGTGACCTCATCATACTTCTCTCCTTTGTGTATTACAGGGCTCTGGTAGTTAGAATTCATTTTCAGCCTCAAAATTTTCCAAAGTCACAGCTAAAAGCTATTTTCTTTTATAGACTTTAAAATGAAGCTACTTAGCTTCACAAGAAGACAAAAAAATAGTTGTGGAATTTTTGGACCTTATGGTCTCACCTGGAGTTGGTTCTGTGTGGGTTTGTTCTACTTGGGGATTTTCTCCTTCTGTAAATGGCAGAGGGAAGGGGGCAAGTTTACTTGAGCAGTGATGGTGCTCCATCAACTGCCTTATTATTGAAAACAGCCAGCTATTGAAAATATGAATGTGAATTACAGGGATTCTTGCAACAAGTCTTACAAAGACCAGAAACCATGATACCTTAAAATGTTGATGTGTTTGGAGCAAAAACCAATAGTTATGAGATGTTGTTCCCGTGGTAAATTATTGTTGAGAACTGTGTCCACTATTCCTGCTGATGAGAACACCAATAGAATAATTAATACCACATTAAATGATGTATATAACCCCTCACTCAGAAAAATTCCTCTGTAAAGAGGACAAATGTGGTATTCCAATCTGTAGGAGGCAAATGATTTCATGAACAATACCAGCCATCACTCAGTGGAACCAAGTGCAGGTTCAGCACATGATGGCTAATCTTCACTTTAGTTGGCCATCATCTTCCTGCATTGAAAATTTAGGGCTGTTGCTACACTGCTTGACACTTTTCGGTCACTTCTGTCTTTAGGCCATGCACCTAACTCAGTCCAACACAGGAAATGCTCTTCCAGGTCTGATGGCTGCTTACAGCTCCCCCATCTGGAACCTCTTCCTACGCCCCTAGCCCTTAACTTGCTCCACCCCTCTCTTCTCTCAGGCTGTCAACTTGCAGATGTTCGGTGCACTGCTTTCTGCCCTTCCCTGGCACTCACTCTGTTTGTCCCCTGTGTAACAGCAAGCTCTTCCCACCCCATCCCTCATCCCTGACATCTACTTCCTTTTAGGCATCATCTTGGACAATTTAAATTTTGGTCTAGATGTTTCTGCAATTCTAACTTACACCCCATTTTTGGTAAGAACTCTAAGCACAAAGGAATACAATTACTGTACTTGTGGGTTTTCATGTCAGCACCGCACATTTCTTAACTGGGTTGTCTACACATAACTGGTGCCTGGTGCTTACAAGAGTTCAAATAAATGTTTGTCAGTTAGATCCTCAGGAGGACTCATGCAAGATAGTTTTTATCATTCTCATTTTATGAGTGTGGAAACTTGAGTTTGTGGCTAAATTTCTTGTTCTAATTATTTATGCAGTGAGGCAGGAGGCAGAATTTAAAGTTTCTTTGAATGCCAACCTACTGACTCTTGGTGCGGTCCTGCTGACTTCTAAATGTAGAGGCAACTGAACCCATAAAATTGGTAATGATAAAACAGTGTGCTTATTCATAAACCTGATCTTAATTTAGGAAATACACTTTATATAAGTGAATGAATGAATGACGGTTGTATTCTGGGCTAACTGGTGTTTAAAACTTACCTGGGACGCTGCACGAACGGAGCAGGAGAATCTGGATACACAAGTGGAGAGCTCCTCTTGTGACAGCAGGGCACTGCTGCCCTGGCGCTGCCTACACCCACACCTGACTTGTCTGCTGCTCACTGAGCCATGAGTTGGCTGCCTTCCCAGCTCCTCCATGCCAGCTTGCCCTGGAAACTTAGAGGCTGGTGTTGGGCGGCACAATGTGCGGGAGTTAAGGGGTTGGAAAGTGAGCAATATGATGATGAGGTGGAGGTGAGTTGCTTTATGTTCACCAGCAGAAGACCAGAATGGCCATTCTTGGCCTAACTTGAATTGGCTGGCCACGTCTTTATTTTGAGTGACAAAAAATTGATGTAATTTGATTTTTCCTTTGTTCTATGCTTCCAAAGAGTCTCTTATCTTCCTTTGGCAATTTGACTACAATCTTCTTTAATCTGAAATATAGAAATAAAAAGAAATCATTTCTGTAACACTTCCTCCTCCTTATTTTTCCACTTAAATACAGAAAAAGATCAGTATGTGAAGGAGATATGGGTGGGTCATTGGGCATACAAGGATGAAATAAAATTCCTTTAATTTCTATCTCATTTGAGTGCACATTTCTACACTGGGGATGAGTTAGAGCTTTGAAGTCTAACTCAGAATGGGGAGCTAGGGGTAAGATGATCTCAGTAAGTGGAAATCACAAAGTTGTGATAGGGTGCAGAGGAAATTAAGAACTTGTTCTCTTTCCTCCTTTTAGAAAGTGTTCTAAGCTATCAGTAGGATGCAGAATGGGAAGGAGAGGGAGCTCTTGATCAGTCATGGAGCTTTTAGTCATGAAGAGGAAAGAGGATGAATGAAAGAGAAAAATCCCATTCCACAACAATTGGGAAAACTGTGACATTTCTATGGAGAACAATTTTCTTTTGGTGGTGTTTTCTAGAACCTTCCAGGTTAAGGTGAATAGATGATTCTCATATTTTAGCACTTTATTGCCTAAAAAGTTGTTAAAATGAATACTCAGACTTTAACCTTAAAGTTTTTGATTCAGCTTCTCAGTATAGTCTAAAAATCTGAATTATTTTAAAAAAAGCTCTGATAATTTAAATATAGGTGATTTATTTCCCATACTTTGGATCACATTGACTGTCCTGTTTTTGAGATTCAGCAGTAACTTTGTGGCCTAAAATAGTCATTTGACCTTATGTATTCCTTTAATGCACAAAGTTACAGTCTATTAATTAAACAATAGCATTTAATTTAAAATATATATTGAGAACAAAAGACCTATTTTTGTATATCTAAAGTAGATATCACTCATCTTATTGTTGAAATTTCAATGGTAATGTTGTGCTTTTTCTCTAAATAATTGGCATTGTGATATTCTTCTATCTTCATTTTTTTAATGGTTTAATATGATTTTTCTCCCTGTTTCAGCTTCCTATTTAATCTACTTCTGCCTATTAAATCAACTTTCCTTCACAGCAAAGACTGAGGTTGCTTTTGTTAGACTGAACATTTTTTTTTTTATCTGACCTAGCTTTCAGCTACATCTACTTAGTTATATCAATGGCTGGGTAGCAGAAATTGCCAGGATGTCACCCAGTGGGAAAATCAATTCAGGAAAGAAGGCCTAATGCTATGCATTTGACTACAGAGCATCTCTTTTCTTTTTCCAAGCATATCTTTCTCAGCACACCTGGGTATTCCTCCCCAGGGCTAAGAAGAAGTTTGAATTGCTCTGCTCTTAATTAGCAACATTGCTTTCCCCTTATATTACAGGTGAACATGAGTCATTCTCTTGAATATATTCCTAGGAGATAGACTCACTGCAAAAGGACACATCATTGTAAAATAAAGAGGAGACCAGTGGTGAGGTACTTGAAAGATAATTTCCTTCTATTGTTTTAGAAGTCTGTTAAATTAAATGATTCTCACGATATAATCCAACATCCAAAGGAGAGCTAGGAATTCTTTTGTTCTTTGAATTTAGATGTTTAAAAGAACACCCCCCACCCCAACATGGCACCTTTCTTAGCCTCTGGCTTGAACTTGATTGTTCTTCATCTGAGTATTTTGATGTCTTATGAAGAGCATAGACATGTATAGGCTTCATCAGAGCTATGTGTGTGCGCCTACATGCATTTTTCTGAGATCTCTTAGATTGTGTGAGTTTCTCTATAGAATGTGATCAAGATCAAGAATGGTTGAAGTAATGGTCTAGTATGTTGTACTATGAAAAATTAATCCTATCTTACAATAGTAGAATTTTTCTGAAGGACTCAAGTGATTTCCACAGGAAGTTCAATTTTTATAGGGGAGATTTTTTCCTCTTTAGGAGAATTCTGGTTTAAAAGAAACTACAAGATGGGACCAGGGATTTAGCTCAGTGGCTCTGGCGCTTGCTTGGTAAGTACAAGGTTGTGAGTTTGATCCCCAGTACAAAAAAAAAAAAAAAAAAGAAAAGAAAAAAAAGAAAAAAAGAAAGAAACTACTAGCTGGCCCCCACCCCTTGGTGCCTGACAGAGTATCTCTGAGTTACCATCTGTGATCATCCATGTGAACAATAGCAGAGTATTTAGTTGTAATTAACTCTCACACTCCATTTTAATTTATACATTTTAAAATGTACTCTATTTATCGGTTTTTATGAATGGAGAAAGTGAAGGTGGGTAGTCAGAAGATATAAAACATGCAAATTTCTCCACTCCCTCCTCTGTTAAAAAGTCTTCTAATACAAGGATCTTTAATTTTAAAGATAATGCTATTTTAAAAAACATAATGCTATAGGAGAAAGGGCTGGTTAATGGTTCTTTATCAAAGGCATCAAATTTTAGATGCGTTCCTGGAAAGATAGGGGAGTTTTTAATGATCCCTTAAATTTTTTTTTTCATTATTATTTGCTACCAGAGAGTTTACTAAATTTCAACTGAGGAAAGTCGTATAGCATATGCCATAGAATTTAGATTATGATAAAATCAAATGCTTGCATTTTCTCATCTTTAAAATGAGAATACCGATACTACTTTTACATAGTCTAACACAGTATTCAGTGAAATAAGCCATGCAAAATGATTATTTGGAACAGCACATGATCCATATATGTTCAAAATGTATTTTCTGTGACTACTATGATATCTGATGAATAAAAACTAAGAAACATAAAAATGGGCTATTTAGATTAACAGTTACCTTTTTTGTTTAATCTTCATTGAATCTTACTGTGTCAGCCTTTGACAGAGTTTACTTTTGGGTAAATATATAGACAACAGAGTTGTATCTCTTTTTTTTACTTACCTGCTTTATTACCCTTTTCTTTTTTTGATATCTTCAATGATCCACATTTTTCTGTGTCTGTTTTCTGGATCTAAGACTCATCTCTTTTACATTTAGAGTTCTATGCCTTGATAAGTGAAAGAATTTTTAAAAAGTCATCAAACTGCCAAATACTTTGTTCTATATGTATTTCACTAGGGCTTTCTTATAGGTTGTGTTTTAGAAGAAGGGATTTCACTGACAAAAACCTGGGACATATGCAGGAAGATGTTATAAAGTGTACTGTGCGTGGTGGCGCACGCCTTTAATCCCAGCACTCGGGAGGCTGAGGTAGGCGGAGCGTTGTGAGTTCGAGGCCGGCTTGGGCTAAAACGCGAGCGCAAGGCCGGCCTGAGCTACATAGTGCGACCCTGCCTCAAAAAACCAGGGCCGGGAGTTTGGCTCAGTGGCTTAAGCGCCTGCCCTGGCAGGCGCAAGGCTGTGAGTTCAATCCCCGGTGCCACCAAAAAAAAAAAAAAAAAAAAAACAAAACAAAATAAAGTGTACTGTGATTTTCAGCTTTAGGACTTTGTTGAAATACTGTTCTGCTCATCCCTGGGACTGACGACAGCATATTGTAGAGGCAGTTGAGGGTGGCTTTTGGTTCAAGTTAGCCTGAATTTTGAATTCTAGCTTCAAATTAAAAGCTCGATTCCCTCAAATGAGTTATTTAACCTCACTATACCTACATTTTCTAGTCTATAAAAGAACAAAAAAACCTACTTATATGAGAGAACTGTTGTAAGAATTAAAACCAGCATAGTACAAAACACTTAGAATAATAAATGCTAGATAGATGTGTTTGTATAAATACTTTCCATTATTACTTCTAAAGTAATCTAAACTTCAGCTTTGTTTGCATAAAATACATCTCATCAGTAATTAGTCCTTTGTCAAACCAAGTGTCTTGATTTTTAATTCAGATTCATTAAGACATTTTTCTATATGAAATTTGGCTGTGTTGTCATCTCTTGTAGTAAGATAAAAAGGATCAAAGACAGACCTAAAAATCACCTAAAATTGAATTAGTTAATGTAATTTGCTCAATATGTTAACTAAAATCACATTATTTCACTTATATCAATGTTGTACCACACCCTAAATTTATGCTTAATTGCAACTTTTCAATACCTCCAGTCCTTAGTTTTCCATTATTTCCCTTTTTTTCTAGGTAATGCCTTATATTTATGACCTAATGAATTAGGCTGTTTTGGTTTTGCCTTTTAGTAGTTTGTAATTCACCTGTGGAACCCACCTTGATAAGGTATTATTACCGTGGGTCATAGCATAGGCTATTTCTAACAGGGATTAAATATTTATGTTTGAGAAAGATGAGCAATTGTGGTTGTTCCACTTTGGGTAAAATTACAGGCCTATCAATCTTACTGCTGTGAAGCATAAAATCAGGAAGTATTTTTCCCTCCACAGAATATTGTATTGCATAGTTAGATGTATTTTAGGAGTGATACTTCTGTCAGAGAGGAAAAGCTGGAAAGGAAAACATACTAACTACAATGAATCCAATCAGCCTTTCACTTGTGATTTCTGTGTTAGCTCATATCATGAGTTCTCAATCTCTGCCCCTGGGCACTTAGCTTGATGAATCAGACCTCCCTCTTTTCTGCTGCTGCTATGCGGCTCTCATTCAAGTTGCTGACATGTATCTCCGTGATGATACGAGATACCCAGGCCATAACTGCAAGGCAATAGGGAGAGGTTTTGGCCGTTGTTTGCAGAAAAGGATGCAACTAGTAAGTTGATGGTTATGCTTTTAGCTAAGTATTTTGGCATGTGGAAGATCAAACCTTATTACTAGAACCAACCTGAGAGACTAGACTTTTTTCTGTTGTGCTTGCTATTTAAGTTGCTAACTTACTGATTTATGGCTGGCCATCTCTTTGCAATGAGAACTATCGCAAAATAAGTACAGTGCCAGTCTTGCTAGGGGAATACTTGGTGGCATGTTGCCCAAATACAGTGGCATTAGCCACAAGTGACTACTGTACATGTGAAATGTGGTCATTCAAATTGACATGTGTTGTAAATATGAATTATTCACAAGATTTCATATGCTTCTTTCCTATGAAAGATAGCTCAATGATTTTTGTTTATTGCATGTTAAAATTTGGGAAATACATTGTTAAGTATATTATTAAAACCAGTGCCACATGGTTTTTTCTTTTTAAATATGGTTATTGGAAAATTTCAAATTATACACTTGCATTATATTTATATTGGATGGTACTGTTCTAGAGCAATGCAATTGATTCAGCAGCTCAAATTTCCAAGTTACCAGCCTTGGTAGGAGCAAGCACCAGAGCACCCTTCTCATTGTAAGGGCAGGTCAAACCCTTATTTTAGCTGAAAAGCAATAAAACAAATTACTCAGATTGACTTTTTTGGTGAAAGTGTCTCACATTTTCCAAATGTCAACTGTTGAAAATGTATATATTCAGTCTTCACGAAGACTACTGTTTTTTAAGTTGAAATTATGGAGGCAACATAGTTCTGTTTTGTGAAGATGTGAATTCTATCTAACACAATGCCATTAGTTGAAGTATGAGAGGACTGCCTGGAGGCAATCATTAGACAATGACAAATTGGAAAGAGAGACAGACAGACAGACAGAAGGAATGAATAGGATACTTTTGAGCACTTCTAGAAAAATCTCCCACAAAGCAAAACATTAGAGGATTTCTTCATCCGATATTTATGCTGAAAAATCTTTTTCCAAGTGGTATAAAAGGGATAATTCAGGATTCATTTAAAAGTTAAGATTTAGAGGGAGGTATAGTCCAGTGATGGAGTACTTGCCTAATGTTCACAAGGCCCTAGGTTACATCTCCATCTTTCAAAGAAATAAAAAAAATTAAGATTTATTGTTCATGCGACATTTACCTTAGCTAACAATCTACTATGTAGGTATAATAATTAAAATAATTTATTTGTTAACACTCACTTGTCAATATTCATTGCCTTGAGATTTTTTTTTTTTTTTTTTTTTTTTTTTTTTTTTTTTTTTTTTTTTTTTTTTTTTTTTTTTTTTTTTTTTTTTTTTTTGCGGCACTGGGGATTGAACTCACAACCTTGCGTTTGCCAGGGCAGGCGCTTAAGCCGCTGAGCCAAACTCCCCAGCCCTTTGCCTTGAGATTTAACAATGAACTAGAAACATCCTTTTAGTCAGTGTAGTTGCTGTGTATTACTTATATTTGGTATGCTAATCAGTCAAATGGTGCTTGGGTCATACCCTGAGTAAGACTGTGCTAGGCATGCCTGTAATCCCAATTACTGGGGAAGCTGAGGCAGAAGAATTTCAAGTTGAAGGCCACACTGGGCAATTTAGTGAGGCTCTGTCTCAAAATAAAAATAAAAAAGGCTAGGGATGTAACTTAGTGCCTCTGTTTAATCTTCAGTACTTAAAAATAGGAAAGAAGGAAGAAAGGAAAAAAAAAGACAGCAAGAAAGACATCTCTTCTCAGCCTTTTGGCTAAGATCAAGTGAAGAAAGACAGACAGAGGCAGACAGACAGAAAGAAAGGAAGACACAATGGCAATTTTAGATGAGTACAGACTTCCCTGTCTAAGATTATTGAAAGGTTGCAGAGTGTAAGCTAGAAAGGAGAGAGAGACCTTGTTAACTGGTGAAAAGCAGGGAGCATGAGTGAGACAAAAGCATATAGAATGAATCCTAGATGTCTGTCTTGAGTCAGATAGCGAGTACAAGAGAAACACATTTTTAGAAAGGGAGGGATGAAGATTTTTATTTATTTGAAGGGGTCACAGAACATCCAAGGAGAGTGAATGATCCAGTAGAAGGATCAGTATAAGTGTCAGAGCAGTTAGTAATCCACAACTCAAGGCCTGATAGCATGTACTGAATTTTAGCCTGCAACTTCATTTACTGCAGGTGGGAATGTAAAGTGGTATAGCTGTTATGGAAAACAATTTTTTAGTTTCTCAAAAAGTTAAACATCAAGTTGGTATATGGTTGAGAAATTCCATTCCTATGCATATCCCTAAAAGAAATGAAAACATATAGTCACACAAAATTTTGAATAGAGATAACTCATAATACTTAAAAAATGGAAACAACTAAATGTCCATTAACCTGGTCTATCTGCACAATGGAATAACTACTCAATAATAAAAGGGAATGAGGTACTAATATATGTAACAGCATAGATGGAATTTGGAAACATTTTGCTAAGTGAAAGAAGCCAATCATAAAAGATATTATATGATTCCATTTGTATGAACTGTCCATATTGACCATATTAGGCAAATCCAAAGAGACAGAAAATAGATTAGTAATTACTTTATGCAGTGGGTAGGAAGTTAAGGGAAAATGGAGAGTAAGTCCTAACGAGTATGTGTATATCTAAAGGTTTTCTGAAATAGACTATGGTAATGGTTGCACATTTATGTGAATGTGTTAACTCTAGAAAATTCTATACTTTAAAGAGTGAATTGTATCGTATTCTGAAATAGTTTTAACAGTCTATTAGAAATGCAAGACTATTGCTCTATAAGTTGATGAGTGTTTCTACCTTCACCCTATTTAGTCCATGCAATGAGGATATATGATTCAGACTAACAGACTTAGCTTTTGGCAACATGATAGTCTCTAAACCCGTAGACATCCCAACAATATCAAGAAATGCTGATAAATATAACAAAACATTTTTAAAATGTTGCTTTAACTTTCAGGAAGCACAGTGGTTAACTAGTGTCAGATATTGGAACTAGACATGCAACCCAGGAAGAAATGGTTACAATTTTAGACATGAGACTGAGTTCAGTGAGTGATGAGACCTTGTGACGATGAAGTGGTAGTGGGAACTCCAGCTTAAGATCAGATTTCTGAAAGGTTACACATTCAGCAGAAAAGGACTGAAAACAAGTAAACAGCCTTAATTACCAAAATAAGAAGACGCACAAATCTTATTTTCTACTAACTTCTAAGCAGAGTAGTTTTCTTAATAAGAAACCAGAACATTAGCTTCATTCCTTAAGTAGGTATAGGGCCTGCATTTCTGTCTGAGAAATTAAGATAAATGGCACCGAACATGGTGATATTCTTGGGATATCTGGAAGAATCAAACCCCAGTAGCTCCTGAGGGGTTTCTTTGAACCCAGGAAATTAGAACTTTCCACAGAAAAAAAATTCTATTAGAGATGAGCTCACAATCAACCATTGAAAAATGACACAAAGAACAAATTCATCACAATCAAAAGCCTCCATATTTCAACAAACAAAAATGTTATCCTTTACTCCCAGAAATTAGTGAAATCAAATCTGGAAGAAACTATAAAATAAACATTTTCCTAAGAGATGAAAACTAGGCAGTTTGAAGTCATAAAAGTGCACATATACTAACATGGATAGGCCTTAAAAAGAATGTTTAATTAAAAAAAAGAGGAATCTAACAAAATACAATTTATATAGAGAGGAAGAAAATAGCAATGGTAGTCGGGATAAAAACAAGTCAAATAAGATAATAGCAGGCTTCCATGTGGGCATGAGACGACATTAGTAATGAGTTTAGGGTAGGTCCCTTTAACATCAAAGGGAAGCACAAAGTCTTTACATTGAAATGACCTCTGTTAAATCCTATAGCTGTCACACAGTCATCTGGGTCCCTCTATCTAGGTAATTGCTAAATATGTCTGCCTTAGTTTTATAAATTCTAAATTACAATTTACCATTTGTGCCTATCTCATAGGAGTGTTGATAAAATAGCTCATGTACATATATAACTTTAGTGTTTGCCATGGCCCCTGCCATGTTGCTGCCCAAACTCTTCAGGACAAAGGAGTTACTCTTCTGCCTGCCAGGAGAGATGTGAGGAGACTGCTCTCATCTGTCAGCCCCTTTTGGGGATTGCTTGTCTGAAGACAGCTGTTTTACCTAAAGTTGCCTTTTCTTCCTGTGGTGGCCTGTACCCCAAACAGTAAAAGGAGAGAGGCCTGACCTCTTGTGCCTGCTGAAGACCCTTCAGAAACAGCATCTTAGCCCCAATTCTACCGAGGAGGCTGCATAGCTCAGTTTTCTCTGCACAATGTTGGTGTCTACTCTTCCCTTTTGCAGATGTTGGATCCAAGAAAAATCCTAAATTCAGTCTTGAGAGTGCAATCCTTTCTTTCCAGCATATGATGACTGCTGTTTTTAGTATCTGAATCATTGAATAATTCAATTCTTTACAAATAAGAGTGCAAAATAAAATATTGTGGTCGTATATCTTTTGTAATGGAAAATCATCATGGAATTTAACATCCAGTAGATGAAACAGATAGTGACTTAGATCCAGCTAAAGAAAAAATAACTGGAAGAGAGATGAATAAATGACCCAAACGCACATACAGAAAGGGAAAATTACCAAATTTTAAGAAATTAAGGGATATGAAAATAGAAAGAGGATCTCACGTATATCTGTAGGTAAAGGAATTCAAAAAGAAAGACCAGAGAATGGGAAAGCAGGAATATTAAAAAAGGAAATGACTGGTAAATTTTCAAAAACCATGAAAGGTACAAATCTAATTGATACTAGTGGATAAGATGCAGAACATTAAAACATAGATCTTACTAGCCAGATATGGTGGCACATACCTTTAATTCCAGCACTCTGGGAGACAGGCAGTCACATGTTTGAGAAGTCTGAGTCCAGCCTGGGAAATTTAGTGGCTTAGTGAGACCTTGTATCAAAATTAAAAAAAAATAAGAATTAAGTATGGGTTGGATATGTAGCTAAGTGCAAAGGCCCTGGGTTCGATTCCTGGTACCCCTCACCCCCAAGAGCCCCCAAACAAACAAGAAAAATCTATTTATCAGAAGAAAAAAATTTATCCAAAAAAAAAAAGACAATTATACTGACAGCAGACACTGAAAAAGACACTCTAGAAAACAGAGTGACATCTTTGAGTTCAAGAAGAAATCATTATTTGTTGAAACCTCTATGTCTAGATCTTCTGTTATTAGTAATGAAGGAGAATAAAGAGTTTCTTAGACTGAGAAAGTATATTCAACATGAAAGAGCTTTTAAAGATGACTTTAGGAAGAAACTTAATTCAGAAGGTAATTCTGTGCTGGTATTCATACAATAAGCAATTGTGATCAAAGATACTGGCAGTTACATGGGTAAATTTAAATAAGGGTTGGCTGTGAAACCAATAATGACAATAATTTCATAAGGTAGCAGCAGTAGCAACAATAATGGCTGATTTTAGGAGGCAAAAGTAATAGATAAACAAACCAATGTGGAAAGAAGGAAGGCTAGAAAAAATTTCGTTTATGTGAATATGTACAAATGAATGAGTATTTGGTATATGACCTGAAGATCATTACAAATCAGTGAGGGATGACTAGACTATTTTATAAGCAATTCTAGGGCAATCAGCTCTTCAAACAAAACTCTGGAGATCTAAATATGGAAAACAAAAACAAAAACAAAATAACTTGCATAAGTTTATGGTATTAAGTAAGGGTACAATTTCATAAACAAGACCTGAAAAGCCAAGAGAATAAAGAATCATCTTTAAACATTAGATCATTCTCCTCGCTGTATACTTAAAGATACAAACTACAATTTAAGAGGAAGTGGAATGGTCAGTGACTATCTGAAGAGATCCCCCAACTTCTACATTAACCAGGAAAATTTAAACTCATACAAGAGGATAATCTTTGGCCCACATCACAGTGATAGCTTTGTAGAAGTTTGCTAATTCCAAGTGCTGACAGAGAACCAGGCTTTCAGATTATGTTGGAAGAAGGTAGGCATCAGCAAGCCAATCTGGAGAACAAACTGCAGTGTCTAGTTAAGTTGAAGATACACACTTCTTTTTTTTACTTTGAAGAGAATAAGACCAAACAAAATAAAACAGAATAGTGTCAATCAAAACAAAACAATGAACATGGTACATGACTTCAAAAAAAAGATAAAAAGAAATTAATAATGGCTACCATAGTACCTCTGGTTATCTTCAAAATAACTGCCTATACCATCAGGCATAATAAAATCAAACAAAATAGTACAGAATCAAACCAATGAAAACAAAACAATGGAAGCAATACAGTATTTCAAACAATAATAAAACAACAATGGTTATCATAATGCCTCTTGTTATCTTCTAAGTAGCTGCCTATATCATCAGACATAATACAATCAAATCAAAATAAAATAAATTCACTCAAAACAAAACAACTAAAATAATACAGGGCTTCAAAATGAGGTAATAGGTAATCAATAATGGCTACCATAATGTATTTCATTATCTTTGGAATAGCTGTCTATGCCATCAAATATAATAAAATTAGACAAACCAAAATAGAATAAAACCAAACTAAACAGAACAATGAAAACAATATGGGATTCAAATCATGATAATAAATCAACAATGGCCACCGCCTTCCATTTTTAGACATTTCTTCCCCTTTCACTTTCACAATTTGTAGTGTGTATTTTGAATCCTGCTAACTCCTTTAGATTTTTACACTAGAAAAACAACGCGATATTCACCTGTGTGACTCTGGATCATTTCATCCATGCACATGATCTTAAGTTGTATCCATATACCTACAAGAGCCTTGAGGTTATCTTTCTTTATAGCTGAGTAGATTTCCATTCTATAAAAATGCCATGTCTTTCTTGTCCTCTATGCAGCTAATGGGAAAGCTACCCCATCTGGTTCCCTGTCACATAGAGCATTGCTCTCTTTCCTTTGACTTTCAGTCTATGAACCTCCTTTTGAGTTAAACGTGTTTCTTATATAAAGCATATTGATGGATCCTGTCTCCTGATCCACTCTGCCTGTGTTTCTTTTTATTGGTGAGTCAAGTCTATCTACATTAATGGTTATGGCCAACATGTACTGCCTCATCTCTGCCATGCTATTTTCCTGCCATTGGCTGCATACTTTTCCCCTCCATTCAATTGTCTGCCTGCTCGGTGATACCCCTCTGCCATTGTTTCTGGAGCTGTAGTCTTTTTTATTTCTCTCTAGAATGTCCTTCAGTATTCTTTGTAGGTTTGGTTTGGTGGTCATCAATTCCTTCAGTTGTTCTTTGTCATGGAGGTATCTTGTTTCTTTGTTAATTTTGAAAGATAATTTTGCAGCATACATCAGTCTGGGTTGGAAGTTGTTTTCTTTCAGGACTTGAAATACTTCACTCCAAGCTCTTCTTGACTTGATGGTTTGTGTTGAGAAGTCTGTCATGATTATGATGGGTTTTCCTTTATAGGTGATCTGTTTCTTTTCTCTAACAGCTTTTAATACTCTGTTCTTGTGTTGAATTTCTGGGATCTTGATTATTATGCATCTGGGTGTAGATTTATTTTGGTTATGGTTAGCTGGACTTCTATATGCTTCACTTATTGGAATGTCACTTTCTTTTCCCATGTTTGGAAAGTTTTCTGATCTTATTTCTGTAAATAGACTTTTAATGTCATTTGTGTTGACCCCTGCTTTTTCACTCACACCTATTATTCTTAAATTGTGTTTCTTTGGGTTGTCTTGCAGTCACTAAATTGTTACTTCCGGGTGCCTTGTTACTTTTAAAAGACCTTTCCAATCACAAGCTGTAAACCTGTCTTCAAGGTTTGAAAGTCTATCTTTAATTTCTTTCAAGTGGTTTTGCCAGCTTTCAATGGAGTTTTTAATTTCCTGGATATCTCTTTGAATCTGTTTCATGTATTGTAAATCTTTTTTGTATTATTCATTCAAGGTTTCCCTCATTTTCCTATGCGACTCCATTTTTTTATCTATATCTTCTTTAGAGATGCTTAGCAATTCTTTTGTTAAGTTTTTCATTTCTTCTTTTACCTAAGTTAGTATTTCTGTTCTAACTTCTTTTATAGCCTCATGCAGTTGTTTCTCTACTTCAGTTGCCATCACTTCAGAAACTTCAGGTGTGCAACTCCTGTGTTTGCATCTCCTGGACTTGCTCTGCTTGGATTGGAGGCCAGAGACTGCCTTTTGCTTCTTCATCTTGACATATTCTTGGGTTCTTCTGGACAAACGGGTCCTGGGCACCTAGGCACTTCCTGCATTGGCTACAATTTCTCTGAAGTGAGACTGTTTGGTTCTTCTAGCCAGTGCTGGCTATGGATATCTGATGGTGGCTGTTGGGTACACTGGTGCAGTGCTGTTTGCTGCTTTTCCCAGCCTGTGTTGGCTCTCTGATGACTGGTGGAGTGCCACCACCTGCAGACCTGGACTGGTAACCAGTGGGGAGCCTCCACTATTGCCCCTGGAGTATGCCAGGGCTGATGCCTCTAGACTGAGCTGGCTACCCACAGGGAACCTCCACAATGGCTGCTAGGATGTTCACTGAACCTGGGCTGGTCACTGGTGGGGATCATCTACTACCACTCCTGGAGTGTGTGTGGGTATGGGGCCAGCTGCTGCCTCCAGACCAAGCTGGCTACCTGCATGGAACCTCTGAGATGGCTGCTAGAATGCACATGAGGGTGGGGATCAGTCCGAGCAATTTCCGTGGGTCCGCACCAGCTAGAAACTGCTGGAAGAAGCTGGGAGCAGTTCTGGTTCTGTGCTTATCCAGCCCAGCTCCAAAATGGTTCCTGGTCAGTTGCTCTCTCTCGTGGGAGGGCTGAGTCTTCTTCACTCACCGCCAGCCAGTTCAGTCTTCCAGGTCTGCTGCTCCTGTCCAGTGCTGCTCCCCTCCAATGCTGCCTCCCTCTACAGAGGCCTCCATGGTCGCTAGCTGCCACATCACCTTGATCGTGTGTCCCCAGGTTCTAACAGCTCCTCTCACACAGTGGATCCAGCTCTGGGAGAAGGTGCCGCTAACTACCGTCTTCTTCTTTGTTTAAGTTTTTCTTTTTACTCTTTCTGTGGGTTTCAATTCTCACTTTAGATTCTTCCTGGGTCCAGGGAACCCACTTCCTTCCTTCTTGTCTTCCCCACAATGTTATATTCCAGCATCTGAACTGTATCTCTCAGAGAGGCTGTTTACTCAGCTGCTTACTGTTCCCCCATCTTCCCAGAACTTTGATATACATTTTTTTTACCTGAAATTCTATTCTTAGTTATTTCTTAGAAAAAAGCTCTTTAAAATGTGCAGAAGGAGATACATAAAATCTCTCATATTGCAGAATCATCATAATAAATGAAAAAAGTATGTAAGTATTAACTATCCATCAGTGTATTACTTCATTTTGTAATGCTATACAGGGGGAAACAAATTTAACTCTACCTGAATTAATATAGTTAAATGTCAAAAATGTGAAGTGAAAAAGTGAGTCTTGTAAAGGAATATGTATGTTAGTATGCTTTTATATAACTTTTAACATAGTGAAACATTTAATTTGACATTTATGAATATATAACTTCATAAAATTTCGAAGAGTTAGATAATCTACTATTATGGTTATGCCTATCTCGGAAGAGAAGGAAATGCATAGGACATGAGTGGATGTCTTTTGCTACTATCTGTAATTTACTTTCTTTATCAAGAAAGAAAGAGAAAAAGAAAAAAGGGAAAAATAAAATGAGAAATATAAAAATGCAAATTGTGACACATGACAAAGTGTTAATATGATTTTCATTTGGGTGATGTTAAAAGGGATTCCTATGTTTTTCTTACATCAATTTCAAGCATCTTACAAGTATAAATAAAATAAGTTAAAAGAAGAACAATGTATAGACTTCATAAATCTGGGTTGCCTGTGTTATTCTCCCACAATGATATGGTTTCCCTATTTTCTAATCCTAATTTCAATGACCTTTGCCTTTCAAAGTGGTGGGTTCTGACACATATACTTTCATCATGACACCAGCCAAAATTTCATTCTTGTTGATCTTTTTCTTTTAAACAAAGAGTACCATTTAGTTCCCAACTTAAAAACATAAACCCTCTATTTACTTTGCTTCCCATACTATACATATGATGTTCATGCATTACTTCTGACAGATTTCCGACAATAATTCCTTCTTTGCTTTGTTACCTTTTCTCTGTATCAGCCAGACTGTTATGTCTGTTTTGAATTGTTTTTGTCTGACTTCTTACTCTGTTCTCCTAGAATGCAGTTTTAATGTCATTTGCGTTGTCCCTCTAAGTCTCTGGCAAAGCATTTGCCACTTGTTCTTCATAAAATAATAGCTCACCATTAAGTCATAATTTCACCAAGGGAAAAGAGTTTCTTACTATAAGTCCTGTACTTTTGTACTCTTTAAGTTGCAGGAGCTTAATTTAGCAGACCAAATATTAGTTGTTACACTACCATCCGGTTTAGTAACTCTTAAAATTCTCATCTTTTTTGAAATCCATACTCCCCGATGAAAGAGAAACTCAGACACTACCTATGCCCTCAGGTCTGTTTCTTTACCTGAACTTCAAAGTCTCAAGAGAAGCATAGCAGATCTTCAGCGGCTGTATCATTTGTTTCTACATGAACTGGCAGAAGTGGGGAGTGAGCACTGATTATTCCTGGCAGGCTGTCCATTGTAGCTTGCATACATGCTTGGGGGAAGGTGGCGTACCTCCCAGTTGGCTTCACCAGGACTCTGCAGATTCATCCCCCTCTCCATTCAGTCGCGTGTTACCACCTACAGCTGCTTTTTTCCATGTCATCCATAAGAAGAGGCAGTGTGTTAAATCAGAAAGAACAGTGAACAAGGAACCAGCTAGCCAGGATTCAGTTTCATTCCTTTATTATGGAAGTTGAGAAATCACTATCATTTTCAGATAAAATCCCAAGACTGGAAGAAATTTTGACATTCTGTAGTCTCATATAATCTAAGCTTGTTCCACTTTTTCTCACGTACAATTTATAAACTGTAAAATTGCATATCTATATGCAAATAAGAATGTTTTTATTAAGTGTCCTTCCAAGCATTTTCCCCTTTCTTTTTTGCTGGTTTCTACTTCCACATCACTCCCACAGGTTGGCATCCCTTCTTTCACTCCTTTGGAAACTTTCTCTTACTGGCTTTCTTCCTGGAATTCTTTCCCTCTTCTTGTCTAAGAATCCCTCATTGTAGTTAATGATCTGGAGTGATGAAAGGCATTATTGAAGGCCGGTACCTCGCCCTTCAACAGGAAGATGAGCTTGCACTTGTCACCAGTGGAGTGCCTCATCACCTGCGGCAGAAAACCCGGGACATCCCCTGTCTCTGCATCTGTTTCTAGTGTCTCTTTGTGTCCTGAACTGAACTATGAATATCTGGGATTCCCCTATGGGCTGCCCTGCAAATTAATTTATCATCATCTGCATAACAAGGCTTGTCCCATGGGAATGAAACTCTGGGGAGACATTGCAAGTTTCTGAGAGAAAACATAGTTTGAAGTTTGGAGGGCTTAGAATATTTTCATAAACATTAGACAGATGATGCCTTCTATGCTGATTCATCAAGTCATATATGCTCTCATTAATTTGTAGGAGAGCAAGGCAAACTTCTACACTGAATAAAGAATTTTTTAGTGTTTGTAATACAGCAGCACTTTATGTATTCACTGATGGTTAGTTGCCATTCTCATTGACTGTCATATTTAAGACCAACAAAAAGTGTTCTTTTTTTGGTTTAAAGAGTAATTTTTATTTGTAGACAATTTAGAATATACAAAAAGTATAAATTTGAAAAAATAAATCCCCAGCAAACCTGCTTTACCCCCATCAAAAGCAACTATATCTTTAATGACAAGAGGTAATAGGAATTGCCAGTTTAGTGCCACATACCTCAGTGACTGAACTGGGATACCAGTCTTAGCAGTCTGAGCTCACAACTCTATATTATCCCTCTGCACTGCACCCAAGTGCCAATACTCTCTCCTGTAGGTGTTTCAAGTGTCCTGGAATAATTATAATGCTAACTGTTAGTGTGCCAGGTACTCCACTTTCATTATCTTAGCTAATTCCCATACTGACTCTTGGTAGTTGATGCCCTCATTAGGCTTGTTTTTCAAATGACAGAAATGGGACTTAGAGAGAAGCTAAACTTCCCATGACCAGTTTACACACCTAGAGACTAGGGCACAGGAATTTAAATGGGTTTTTTGACCACAATCCTTACTCTTGGGCATAATAAGGAACATTTGCTGCTATTCTGAGCTCTTATAGTTTGAACTGATCTAAGTAATCATTGCCAAGTTGCTGACTCTGTAGAGGGCATAGATCAAAACCAGAAACATGAAGCAATTTGCCAAAGGAAGTTGGCAATGCCCTTGCTTTGCGTCCTGACCTCCAGGGTCACAACATACTGTAGTTTTCTTCTGTTCAGTTGGACTCCAGTTGAGGGAGGGGAAAAGGGAGATTCATACCCCCAAATAGTTGATTTCATAGACATGTCTATGAAATCAACATGTAGAGTGTCTGTCAGGGGTTGTATTTTGTATCACTCTCTTAATATAATTTCCTACATCATTTTTTTTGGGCCACCCACTATGACACACACACACAAATTCTTATATCACATTTATTTTTTTGCATGATAGGAACTCACCAGGGAAAAGTGCAGTTCAGCCTTTAGCGTGTTAAACACTAAATCCAAGAAACTCAAGGCAATGTCTGAAAGCCAACATTCCAATCTCATCTAAGTCACTAGGCAGATTTTTGACTCTTCCTCTCCAAATGCTATCATACTGCTGACATATAGGAAGAAATAAAAAACAAGAGAAAATCACCTGCAAACCCATCCCTAACTGTAGGCAGGAAGTATTCTTGTGTGGTAAATAGATGAAAGGTAATGGGGACTTTAACCTTATCCCTGGTGAGAGGGACCAAGAGAAGCATCTTCATCCTCTGAGTGGCCCCAGAACTCTTCTGTATTTTGTACCCATTTTTCAATCAACAGAAGCTTCCTGTATGAAAGAAGACAGCAAAATATAAAGGCAAAGGAACAAGGCAGTAAGTGAAATACTTAAGGTCACAAGGTGAATGAGTCTCAGAAGCCAAGAAAAGAATTCCAAAGGAATCATTTGCAAGAAACAATGGATCATGTCTTCTCCAAACAATGCTCCGAACGGGCAAGCTTGTGTTGGGCAATCTCACTGCTTTCTTCTTGAACTCCTTGTTCTCTGTCTCTGTCTCTCATCCTTTTGCCTCTTGTGCAATGTATTTCTTTAACCCTATACCTTCATTAAAGAGTGGGGAAAAGGCTCACAAAATTGGTGGCTTAACAGAATTCTTGCCAATGAAATATATCAGAAGTACAGCCCAAAATTCTCATTGGCTGGGCTACTGATTAAAGGTGTGTTGCCCAATATGGTTATTCAGTTTCCTTGTGTTCACCTTATAGACCTAGCTTTCTGCTTGCACCTAAGGATGCCTAGGGAAAGAAGGCCTGCCCAGAGTTTTCTGTGCCCTAGAACTTCTTGTCTTACTTTCTCTGTAACTGACAAATCACCTGCTCTTTTTCTGGCTGTATGAGTATTTTTAATTAGATATGTGTGTTTGGAAGCATTTTTGGAACACTTGAACTTTTTTTTTCTGGTGCTGAGGGTCAAACCCAGGGTCTTGTACATGCTAGGTAAGTGCTCTAACACTGAGTTATGCCCCAGCCCAGAATTTTATTTTTTAAAGAATATTTCACTGCTTATGTTAGGCCTTTTAAAGGCTAGAAGCATTTTGTAGCTAGATGAGACCACTAGCAAGATATGGACCCTGTTTCAAGTTAGGTCAGTTCTGTGTTAACAAAGAAAAAAATCATCTTCTATGTTATGGCTCAGATCTAAAGTGTTCCCCAAAAGTCTCATACTGAGAAATGGAACTCCCACAAGGGAGTTACTGGATGACTGTGCTATTCAAAGTTGGGAAGAAGCAGGTCACTGGGGGTGTGGCCTGAAAGGGTGTGTTTTTGTCCCAGGTTCTCTCTTTCTCTCTCTTCTTCCTGATCACACTGTGGTGAAAAGCTTTCCTCTGCCACCTCACAGGTGAACAGTTTTCCTCTACTGTGCTAGAAATCTCAGCCTTAGAGACAAAGACCCTGGACTAACCCCACTGAAACTGTGAGGCAAAATAAATATCTCCACCTTTAAGTTGTAGGTGCTGGGTATTTTATCTCAGTGATGAGAAAGTAACTAAAATGTGGTGGTTGGTAATGCTTACCAACCATTAAACATTTACTTTATAGACCAATTTACTTATTGGAAAACAGGAAAGGTGGAGAGAAAGCCTCTAATATTACAAACCTTAGGATTGCTGAAATCACTGGGAGATTCACATTAAAGATCCTGGTTTATAGAGTTTTAACTTTTCAAACTATTACAAGTTTGGAACAAAATAATACAGCAGATTTTTAAATGATATTTCACCATTTTGAATAACTGATGGTGGGTTGGTTTAAGGAAATATGGCAGACTTACTTTTCCTCCCTGAGAGTTTATCAATTCCATCACCATTCAACTAAATAGAGTGGTCTATGTAGTTGCTTCCTGAGGAATTAAAGATAACATCATCAATAAATATTTATTGAGCACACTTTTAATGGTTAAGTGACTGTGCCAGGCTCTGTACAAAATCCGATTACAACTCTACAGCTACTGCCCAAAGGGGCTTACAATCTAATTATAGACAATCCAGATGAAATAAACCCAGATCACAATTTTTGGCCAGGCAGACCCATATTCTTTATCTGAGAGAGATAAAAAGAGCACTCTATTGAGTTAAAATACTGACTTTCCCCCTCCCTATTTTTTGTGTTCATTGCAACTGGGATTAAAAAAATAAGTCTGAATTTGGGTAGATGTTGATATTTACAGTCTTATCAAGAATGATTCAGTCTGAGGCCCATTTCATAATTTTTCTTATCCCCTTCCTCCTTTCTTTATTTTGTGTCCCTAGGGCTTGATCATCCCTTCATATCATTTAAAGCAGGAATAAGTGCTCTCCAAGGAGTAACTTTTTAGTAGCAACAAGGTTTATGAGCTTCTACATATTATGAATCACCAAGGCAGTAAGAGGGTCAGGTGAGAAACAGACTCATAAAACTTAACAAATGACTATTATCCACAGTTCTGAAAGAGAGGTTCCTGGAAAACAGCATCAGCAGCGTCTGGGAGTGTGTTAGAAACATATGTCTTTATCCTCTACCTCAGATGATACTGAGTTTGAACTTCCACTAGGGATCAGTGACCCGAGCTTTTAACAAGCACTCAAGGCAATTCTGAAGCATACTTCAGGCAAGAACTGCTGCTTTTTATGTTCAGAACTCATAAAGCCTTCAAGGCAGTCCCGTGGCTACTACTGTTTGGTGCTAACCGATGGACTCCAAAGCAGAAATCCCATTGGCTAGAGTTGAAAAGTTATCTCCATCATTCAAGAAGCCTCAGAACATTAGCAAGAAAGGACAGACAAAATTGTGGGTTGTGGAGAGGCCAGGGTTTTTTGGAAGGCCTTGCTTACTGAATGGACTCTAGGTCATTTCAGAAATATCTGAGAGAAAACACAGGGGCACAAACCTCTATTATCTGTTACACTGTGTTTGGATTTCATCAAAGTTTTTTTTTAATGTGTAGTAGCCATGGCAAAGTGTGTTATTCCCAGTGATCCATCGATGAAATCCTTGTTAGTGGAAATTATCTCAGATGCAGCAAATGACTATCTGTCAGTACCTGATGCTAGGAATTGCAAAGGTTGAGGTCTTGGCTTTGAAAAAAAAAAAAAAAAGGAAAGATGGTCAAGGCAGCACAATAGGAAGACCAAACAGAAAGGGCAGAAAGACCTAATAGTCTTGCAGAAGAATGGAATATTACTATGTGTCATTCTTACTCAATGTATAAGTTTATGATGATCATTTGAAGAAGGAATGAAAAGAGGGAGAAAAGAAAGGTAAGTACATAGTATCATGAGAAATAGTTGGCAAGCAGGTGAAGGGCATGCTAACAACTTTACAGAGACCATCTCATTTGATACTCACATTTATGTTGGGTGATTGCTGCAAAGTTCCTGTATTTTGTAAATATTAGAGTTCAGGCATTGAACACAGATCTGTTTGGCTCCAAACCCTGTAGGGTCTTAACATGTATAAATTCCCATTTATAGTTGAGGCACAGGGCTAACACTTGGTGGTGTCTACTTTGCTAGATTTCACAGTGATTCTCTTTATGGTGTGATTGTCACTCCCAGGTTAGGAAACTGGCTAAGATACAGAAGGCAATTTTATTTCCAGTAATGGGGTTGCCAAAGCAGAGTCGTGCAACTTCCATCTTCAGCTCTGGTTTGGTGGGGAACGAAACTTCCAAAAGTTGTAGAAACAATGTTGGAAATCAGTAGAAGGGGAACCGGGTGGGTTTGAGTAAAGATGGTATGTGGTAAAAGTATGTGCTCTCATTTCTGTGTTAGGGAAAGATCTGTCTCATGGAGGAAACATTTTTGGAGACATTTTTGGAAACATTTTTGTTGGGGAAAAACCTGTCTCAAGGTGGAAACATTTTTGGGGATCAGAAGAGAAGCCTGCCTCAATTTTATCGTGAGGATGATGGGAAGAGACTTAGGGAGTCAGAGCTCTTCCATATAAGACAGCAACCTGTTTACACTTTTGCTCTCTCTAGAGCCTCCGAGGTGGCTAATTTCAATACAGAAAAGACTAACAGGGAAACCAATAGTAACACTAGGAATGAGGATGGAGAAACCTATTGATTCAGGGTCTCAAGAATTCCTTTCCTAAAAGGATTTGTTTCAAACTTAAGGCTTCCTCAGAGACCTCTGTAAGAACCTACAGTTTACTGAGCCAGTTGAGACTTCTAACTCTCTGCTTCTTGAATTTCTTTTCAAGGATAATTTTTGAAGACAAGGTAAGCACTTCTGGAAATATTGGACTTAAAATAACTGAACACATTCTTTTAAGAATTAACTGAAATTAAAAGAAAGAATATATGTAGTTAATTTCAATTTAAATTAATAGGCACATATTATTTTACAATGGTGTTACTAGGGTACTTGGCAAGAACAACATTTAATTTTAAAATGATTATAAAAGCTTCCCCCTCCTAATGTTTTATATAATGCACTTAAAAATAAAGAATTCATTTAGTTATAATGTGCATATATATTTTTAATATAATTGTGTATGTATGCCACAGCTATCCATTTATAGAATTAGCTATGTATAATTTTGCAAGTTTAAACATGTACAAATATAATATTTAAAAACACTTATTAATACGAAATCTTCACGTGTGTCTATATATCATTAATATTAAAATGAATGCAAAGGAAAACATGGAGTATGTAGTTTTCAGTTTATGTTTTGTTATATTTCAAGTAGCCACATTTTAAAGATTTGTTGTCTTTAAAATATCCTAGTAAAATTCTGTATTAACACAGTACATGGGTTTGTTTGATAAAGAATGATGCCATTTAAAGAAATACTGGGCCATTACATCCTAATGACAAGGGTCATTAGAAATGTCTGTCTCCAAATTTTACAAGAATAGAGAAAAAGTTGTTCAACTGAGCTAAATCATACTCTCCACCCTATTTGAGTAATTTAAACCCAATCTGAATTGGGACAGGGACAGGTGTAATTGGCCTAGTCTCTGCTACTTCCAGCCTTGCAATTATCATAATAAGGTTGTCTAAAAAGAGGTCAGAAGCTAACGGCCAGTTTGGCTGTAGCCTTCTGAGACTGTCATCAGCTGGAGAACAAGGAATCCATTGGGTCAGAAGGAAAATCTAAATAGATGTTAGTAATTGGTCTGGTGACAGGAGGATCTGCCAGAAGACAACAGAAATAGGCAGCAGCATTGACAGATGAGGTAGCAGTGATGATGAATTATTGTTGGCTGGAGAATTTTAATGAATTTATAATTATGTCATAAATAAGGCTGGGGACCATCAAAGGACAGTTAAATATAGGAAAAATATTATCTATTGACTTTAAATTCATTCAGAGATAGAGATACATACCTATAACCAGTTCTTTTGTTTTACCTAAAGTGTCCAGGTTAAAAGGCAAATCTCTGTGGAAGACAAGTTCTATCTGCCAGTGTGCAAACTGCCAAGGAATACTGAAGTTTCATAATGTGCCATTCTGGAAGAGTGCACTTAGAGTGATATTTCAAAAAGGGCTTCTTTTTTAAGAGCAGATTATTTTATTTTTTTTAAAAAAATCACACTGGTGACACTGGAATCTGGAAGTGATTTTTGTCATGCGTATATGATGCTCGGGGGCCCCAGGCTGGGGAGCTTACAACCTTGATTCACATTCTATCTGTTTTTGGACCTGCAGGATCTTTCTCTGGTCTAAATTAAGGATCCTACTAATACATGCCACCGCTGCTTTTTTCATTGTAGGCCTGCCTATGTTTGCCCTCTGTGTGAATTAAGGCTAAGGAATTCTTTATTGAGTTTCTCTTCTGGTCTTGTAACTTCTTTTTCTCGCTGAGAATGCATTTCCTTCCTCCTGGTGCTTCTTTTGGATAAGTCTGTAGGGATGAAGTCTGGTTACTATAATGAAATTCACTCTGGAGATGGTCTTCAAGTATACTGCTGTGGCTCTCTAGGACAGTCCTCCAAACTGCCCTATGTATTGAGAAAAATGGAATGGGATGGAGAAAGGGGAAACTTGTGGCTATTTTGAAATTTGTCTTTTTGGTTATGGAAGCCACTTCATCTCTGCTACTGCATTCAACCTCTAGCACCCTGTACTTTTGAGATAATGTATTACAAGACTTCCCTATCCACAGTGTGACTTTCCATTGCCCATGATCAACCATGGTCTGATGATATGGAATAGAAAATTCTGGAAATAATTCTTAAGTTTAAATTGCAAGCTGTTTTGAGTAGCTTGATAAAATCTCACTATTCAACTCAATCCCACCTGTAAAAGGAATCATCCCCTTTCTCTAGCGTATGCATATTTTACAGGTGACCTCTTTGTTAATGTCTTAGTGCTGTTTGGGTGATCAGATCTGCTGTCCTGATGTCAAAGTGCTTATGTTCACCTAACCCTTTAAAGGCCCAAAAGCCTAAAAGTAGTGATGCTGGAAATTTGGATATGCCAAAGAAAAACTTTTTAAAAAGTGCTTGAGAGACAGAGAGGGAGGGAAGGAAGGAGAAAGAGAGAGAAAGAGATCCATATTCACATAACTTTTCTTAAGGTACAATGTTTTAATTCTTTAATTGTTGTTAATATCTTCTTGTGTCTAATTTATAAATTAAATGCTATCATAGAAATAAATATGCAAGAAAAAACATTATATGCCACATAATGATATTTTGGTCAACAATGGACTACATATATGATGATGGAACTATAAGATTATCACATTGTAACTGTCTTAGTTTGTGTTAGTACACAACAAAGAAATCACCTAATGACACATTTCTCAGAAGGTATACCCATTGTTAAATAATCAAAGAGTGCATAGGGTTTGGCTTTATCCATGTTTCAGGCATCCTTATATGTGTGTACATATATTTATTCCCATAACACTATAGGAATATAACAAAGGGGCACTTAATTTAGTCAAATGCATAAATGGATGAGAAGGAAAGAGAGAGATATAAAAGATATGGCTGTTATGAGCTTGAGGCAAATGAAAAACACATTAATGAGTACTTGATGACATGCAGACTCAAGCAAATGCAGAATAATGTAAATAGAAAAATGGGAAGGTAAGGTAATGTAGAGGATGAGGGTGAAGAGACAGAAAATAGTTTCATGAAGCACATGTAAATGAAACAAAACTGAAACTGAGCATTATATAGGCCATTTGATCATTTAATGATGGAAAGAGAAATCCTGCAACAGATTTATGATTTCTCTGTCTCATCCTGGTGTCTGGGTGCTATATATATATATATATATATTTTTTCAATGGAATGCTTAGCTAAATTTGAATTTCAGATATATATAGAATAATGTTTAGTATATGATAAATGTATACTAAAATATTATTTGTTTACTTGATATTCAATTTTTTTTCTTGTCCCTTCATTGAATTGGGCTAGCCAGATGTAGTGGCACATGCCTGTAATCCCGATATTTGGGGAGAGAAGGCTGAGTTAGGAGAATCACTGCAAGTTAGGGGCCAATTTGAGCTACATAGCGAGTTTAAGGACAGCCTGAACTACAGGGTGAGACCCTGTCCTAAAAAAACAGTTAGCTGGGCTTCCTTCATTTTACTTGTATCTGGCGTGGAACTCAGTAAGGCAATGGGTCAGTGACTTGCTTAAAGTAGGACAGAGGACATGGGAATGTGAAAGGAAATGGAGGCTTACTTAACTGTAAGGAGAAGTCCTTTCATCCCAAAGGGTCCCATCTAGAGAGAACTAAATTTGATTGCAGATCTCTACCCATGTTTGTGTGCTGCACGGTTCATTCCTCTATTAACCAGGGTATTTACCGCATCTTCTCATTAAAATTGCAGAGACCAACAGATCTCAAGATTACAATTATCATTACTGTTATGCAAAACCACTTCAGTGGATACCTACCAACCTTAGGGATTAACTGTCCCTAAATAATGTTATCACCACTGGATCAGTTAATGGCCACCTTTTGGTCAAGGTCAAACTCAGGTTAGTTTTCTCAGCAGATGCTGCAATCTCAGCCCATCCTGGAAAGGGTGTGCCAAGCCCCAGAGCCTGGGGGTAAAAACAGAGGGAGCTGGAAGGATGTAAGGAATTACTATGTACTATGGTTTGATCTTTTCTCTTCTGTTAGTCTTTATTGATTTATTAAGCATTGACATGTGCATTCCTGCTTAATTTTCACATTGACCACCACAGGTAATTTCACTATTATTTTCAATGTGTGATGGACACAGCTGAAACAATGGTAGGTGAGATAACTGTCCCAGGTAAGCAAGTTAATGAAAACTCTAATAAATGACTTTCCAAACGTTAGGTGTATAAAGATAGAAATGGGAAACATTTATAGTCACGAGAAGTTATGCCCAGTTGTCATCCTACAGCTTTTGGGTGATATTTTCTAACTCAATAGTAACTTTCTATATATGAGTGAAATTACCTAATCATGAGTAAAATGCTTAATTCTAGTAAGTGTTCAATTCTTAAGAGATAATTAAGATAATTTGTGATTATCCAGTTAGTAAAAAGATTTTTTATGTAGCATCTACTAATACTATTTTTGCCTCATTTAGTATGCTTTTTGTTATGTTTTTATAAAATAAGACTTGTTTCAAGGCTCATCTCTCTTGAATCTTACCTGAGGGAATTTAGTTCTTGAATGCAAAATTAATGTCATTAAATGCACTCTTCACTGTACAGGGTGTCCCGCACTGAGCAACATAAGACAGAATCACACGAAGACCGCAGTGTGAGGTAGCTTTGATCTCATTCTCTTTATTATAAGAGATATTTACTAGATCAGTACAGTGGATTAAAATTTCAATAGGTTAAGTTTATATTTTAATGAAATGATCAACTTGGTGAACCACAATTTGCATGTTTAACTGAATGATCTAAAATGAGTATAACTAGGTCATGAGACTGTAAACTAACACTAAGTAAGAAACAAACTAAAATCTCATATCCAGTATCTTCATCATGCTATACCTCTTTTGTGTTTTAAAAATCCTAATGATTTGAAATTTCCTAAATAAATACATGCTTAGTTTTTTTTAAAGTACCTCAGAATTTTACTAGAAGTTGTTTAAAAACAGTTTCTTGAAAGAAACCTTTCTTTATTTTAGAAAGCATATATTTGCTTTGCAACATTATTTTATTGAAAATTAAGAGAGGAAATACGCATGTTTATTTAGAAATGAGTAAAGAATCAAAGAAATGAAGCAAAAATGATAGCATGGTTTCATTATATCTGAAAATATACCCCAGATCTTAAGATTTAAACTTGGCAGGCATACATTCTTTTAAGCTGGGTTACAAATGTAAGTAATTTAATAATAGAGTTTGTTTCTAATTTTTAGGGACTATACAGCCCCTGTTTTTTCCCTTCTTTGTACCTATTTAGAGGCCAACTTCAGTTCAAATTTGGAGGACAAGTGCTGGAATATAAATATGTGTTGCTGGGTAAAGTTAAGAATGGAGTGTGAGGTCCATGATTCACCCTCTGGCTTTTTTATTTCTTCATTTTGGGAGAGAATGTTGATTGAAATCTTTAAAAGCATTTTAGCCTGGCATGCTTTCAATTTCTCAACCCAAGTGGCAATTATCTGGAGAAAAGCAGTTGATTACATCAATATAAGAGTTTTCATCTGGGTTTGCCAAGATATTTCTATTAATATGAATTAATTAACTTTACTAACGTTAAAGGTAGAATATAATATTTTTATTATGCTTAATGGAAGGATTAGGCTATGCAACTGGGAGGCTGGATGGCATAATTTAAGATGTGACTGGAGGAATCATGAACAGCCATGTTCATTGTGTGCAGAATAGATGGAGGGCTTGAAGACTAAAGACAAAGTCTGACCAACGCAGTCACCTAAGTAACTTAGTGTCTCTCCATCTCCCGTATTTCTACACTTCAGAACTATGTGTGGAAACCTTCCTTCTCTGGAGAGGGTGATGTGAAGCCCCACAGTATGTCTATAATGGCTTAGCGTGATCTCATTTTTCCGTACTTACCCACTCTGCTGGAATTTGTGCCCTATGCAATGAGTTTGTTTTGAGAAATCTGATGTGTCAATAATTTTTCAATAGACATGGTCATGGGTAGGTAACTAAAAAGAAAGTCTCTTTACTTTTAATTTAAAGTATATTATGATAATTTTAGTAGCTCACGTTTTTAACTGAGTATATTATGATAAAGTATATTATGATAATTTCAGCAGCTCACGTTTTTGCCCATCAAAGTGAGTTTGTATTTTAAAATAAATACAAACCGAAAAAGGAAAATTGGCATATTTGGAGACAAAGTTGAGATTTAAAAAGTGTTTGAAGATCTTCAATAACTTATTTAAACCAATTGTGGAGAGATGAGTGTTGACTCTATTTGTCTTTCCTTCAACACTAGGGTGTTATTGGGAGAGGCAATGCATTTCAGCAGGCTGTTCTATGAACTTCTACGTGATTCTAAACTTCTGTCACTGATTAGTTTTTCTTAACTTTAATTTCTGAATGTGAGAAAAAGTGAGACACTAATGTTGAATTTTGGAAAAAAAATAAGGGAAACATAATATCTTATTTGGGAAAGTAATTTATGACAAAGAAATATGTGAAATGACTCAGATGTTTAATAACGGAATTCAGTAGCAGCTTTTCTAAAAAATTAAATACAATTATTTATACATTCATGTAGAGGAAATACATTTGATAAATTGCTGATGACATTGCAATTCTTCATCACAAAGCAGTAGTCATTGTGAATTGCAAGGAGGATATGTGTATGGACATTTTATTTCTCTTCAATAGTTTTTTTTTTTTTTTCTTCAAATTCTCATCATTTGAGAGCTTGGTTCTCAATTGCCTTAAGAAAGACGACCACAAACTTATCAGAGTTTTTCATCCTGCTGTGTTCTTACCATGACCCATAGACAAGGATCTCGTCATTCAGTTTGATATTTTCTTTTGATTAACAGTTCAGTGGGTCATGTTTCCTGGTATCAATTTTAATGGTATTGTTTGTTGCTCATAGTTTACTTTTTAAAACTTTAGTTCAGTTTTTAGCCCAGGGTAGCAACTAGATAATTTATTCATTTATTTACAGAGGTTCCTAAGTAATCATCAATTAGTGTTTTAAATGAAGATAATTTTTATTCTTGTTGACACATTGATTCTTGGTGTAATATGATTGGGTGACTTCGAGAGGGGAAAGCACTGCCTTGGATCGGAGAGAGGTGTCTCCAACACTGGGGATCTTAGAGCAGTTATCAAGTCTCCAGTTGACTTCATGTGTTTGTAAAATTGGATTGGACTAGTGCTTCTTGCAGATTAGGTCCCTAAAAATGACAGTTGAATGCAATTTCCTTCTGTTTCTAAAGTTCTCAAATTCTGTGCTTATCCTTTTTACAGAGCAAACAAAATATCAGAACTAGAATGAACCCTGGCCAACATTTCCTCTAGTTATGAAGTCAAGGGAAAATAAACAAGGAAATAAAAATTAGATGTATAAGTAAAATTATCAATTCATTTTCTTTCTTTTATGATATCATCTCTAAAATACTTTTCTATGATACTTTGATTTGTCTCCCTCAAATTACATATGAAGGCAGCTGGCTGTTATGGAAATGACAGGGTTTTTCTCGGTCAACTTACATACTAGTTGTATGCAAAACTCAGAATTTGATTACCGTATGTGACTTATGTACACTTTTAAAGTTGTTTTATTATTTTTATTTTTTTCATAAAATTTGGAATAGAGAGCAATTTGGTTAGTTGGTAGTTACTTTCTGATTTGTTGATCTGGAATTGGCCCAAGACCTCCTGGTTCATAGTACATTTGGTTTCTGAATTAAAACAGGAAATGGTAAAGCAGATTAAAATTGCAAGAGTCATAAAGTGTTACTTACCAAATATGAATAAAATATTGGTTTAAAGTGAAGGGGGATTTCCATGACCAAAACCTTTTTTTTTAAATTTCCCTAATTCTGTAAGAATTGTTTTCCCATTCTGGAATTGTGATATTCCACTGACAGGCAGTGCTGAAAGATGAGCTGGAGATAAAGCGATGCTTCAGGAAGGAACAAATTCAGGTCCACACCCAGGGGAGAGGTGCAGTGCACCTGAAGATCGCCCAGGTGCCATGGGACTTGATGTTCAGAGCTTTTTTTTTTTTAACTTTGTTTTTAAAGAATATCTCAACTGGTTTTGATTGATAAAATTCCCACTAGGTTGGACCTGAAGGCTGGGCTCAACACATTTTGCAATCAAATCTTGACATCGCCAGTGAAGAACTGTTCTCTGCAAAAATGCGGAAACCCAAATACTGCTCTGTTGTAGCATGAATAGCTGTCCTCGACATTCTTTGTGGCATTTCTTTGTAAAGTACTTTTCATTACAGAAGACTGCAAAAATAAGTTCTTTCTGAAAAAGGTATTGTTGTCTAGGTAGCTGTTCTTCTAGAGTCTTAGAGTTTTGTCTAAGTGGTTTTATATCTTTTAAAATATATGGTTACATGTTTCAGTAAGAAATAGATTTATTCTGATGTCCGTAGCAGGTTAGCTATTTGACATTTGGAACAGTCTCTGTGAAGTGCTATGTCTACTAATAAACACAATCTAGTAAAGATTTCCTTTCGCAAATGTTAAATCCATGGTGGAGTTGAGAGTCCAAGAAGAATGGCTTTATACATTCACTGACTCATTCAAACACCTGCAACCAAGAAAGTAATATCACATTTATTTATTAATAACTTATTTCCTTTTCCCATGGAATAATAGGATTGAATGTCCTATTCATGGTATTTTTATAAAACTGAGAGATATATCTTCATGGGGAAACTGGCATGAGGTTGGTTTTGTGTTTTTCATTTTCCAGTTCCCTTCACTTTCTAATGTGGATGTAACTCAAGAAAGTTCTTTATTTCACATGCAGAGCAAAGAAGCTATGAGATACCCATATCTATGGGGCTATTTGGAGTCCATCTGAGTTTTCAACGATTTAATCAAATGAAATTGTGTGCTTGAAGATCCTTTGATATGTGTGTAGCTCTAAATAAATGTACAGTGTTACTCATTATGTAGTTTTTGCTACAGGCTACAGTATGATCTTAATGCCCAACTCCTGAACTGATCCATTTGCTGATAAAGCTATCCAGAAAAGCATTTCTTCTTTCTGTTGTCTTTAGTGCTACCATGAGCAGATTGTCTTTGTAGCAAACATAACGTACTTATTGGCCCAAGACTAGACAAGCCAAACAAAGCTAAAGAGTTAATTGCTGTGAATAGCTTATTAAATTAATACTTAACATACCCCCTTCGAGATGGGATAATTTTAAAGAGAATTCACCTGCATACTTCCTATAAATGAGAAATGCCTTAGGTGAGACCCACTGCTGACAATCAGATAACACTTTCAATGATATGATGAGATGTGATACTAGTTCATACTGCATGTTACTACCAGGTAAACAAGAATCTCAACCTTGTAGTATAAGACTCTCCTCATTCTGTTTCTACAGTATTGGAAAGAAGATCAACAAAGCATGTATTACTTAAGAGAAATATGTATATGGTGAATAGAATACTGTAGTTATATAACTCATGACTTCATTAACATTTAAGTATATTTATCGCAGAGAAAAAACATCATGTATGTTTTGAAACAAACAATTGAAATCAATATAATTAGTACCTGTAAGTATTAACATCAAAAGATATACAAATTCCTTGAAATGAAAGGCAGACTTTTTTTGTTTGCTCCAGACTTGAGTATCAAGAAACAAACATTTATTTAGAACTGATAGGCACAAAGCTATATGTATATAAAACACATGTCTTTAAGTAACATAACTTGCCCTAGAAAGGGGAAAGATAAGACATTTAAAGCAAAATATGGTTAGGACTTTTTATGCTGAAGTGCCAATCTGTGAAACTTCTTTGAGAACTATGGAAACAAAGTCAGATTTACTAAAGACTTTAGTGAATGAAGACCTTATTGATATCCTAGAAAAATCAGTAAAGATACTATTTGCCACTTTTTCCAAGTCGAAGGGGGAGCATAGGAGCCAAACAAAAGAAGTAGGAAATTCTGCCTAAGTCTATGCTAGACATACACCAAAAAAGAGAGAATTTAGCTAAAAAGTGAAAATGATTTAAAAAGCAAAATTTAGCCTAAAGTAGAAATAATTCAAAAAGGAGAATTGAGCTCTGGACCCGGTGACACTTCTGAGGGTATTGGGTCCCTCAGTCACCCCTCCCTGATTCTCCTGCAACACTCTCTATTGTTCTCCTGCGGTCTGGTCATGTCCTGTTGCTTTTACCTAGAGGATTTTTTCTCATCTCTTCCCTTACTACTTCTGTCTGGTTCTTAAGGTTAGCATAAAGGTCATCTCTTCCAGGAAGCTTCTGTTGACCCCTAGTTTGGAACAGAGGACCTTTGATTACAGCCCCATAAGCATTTCGCTGCTCTCCTATCACAGTACTCATCATCCTGCACTTCTCTGGAGCCTTGTATCACTCACTAGACCGGAAACTTCATGACATCAAGGTATGGGTCTCTCTCCTCATTTCTTACCATTCTGAGTCATATTTGCCTTCTTCACCCCAGCATTACCAAACTATTTATAGCTCTGTGAACTTATGCCATTTACCTCTGGCTCTTTTCAGTGCCCGCTTTGAGTCTCTATCCAGAAAACCTCTCCCTCAAATCCTTTGGTTATCTGGGCTGGATTAGTTGCTCCTCTAGATGTTCTAACCGCACCCTGTGTTTACCCATGCTTCCCTGCAGGATAACACAGATAGAAGTGGATTAGGGTTAGGACTGTGATGTGCTCATCCTAACACATGTATTTTAGAACCAGATATTAAGCTGTCAGTCTTTATTTTCAAAACAATCATTAGCTTCTTTAATACCTAAAAATGTGTTCTTTGCTTTAAAAAAGTGGTGGAAAATATAAAGAAAAAAACCCAAAATACCATCACAGATCCCACCACTTTAATCACTGGCATTAACATTGTTTCAGAGATCTCTGTGAAGCTAGGGGGAATGTTATTGAAGAACAGAATATAAACATTCTCAACCATGATAAAGGAGGACAAGAAGACACCTAGAAATAACTTTATACCAATGATATCATAATATGCATGCCATTTTAAAAAGTTAAGTATTTAATTATATTTTTATTGAGTGGGATCAAGAAATTTCTGAAAGATTTGTTTCACAAGGGACATTACTGCCTGTGATATCATTTAAGATTTAAAGATAAATACAACACAAATTAAGAGCTCTGATATTTTATAATTATTTTGTTTTAGTTTTAAAACATTTGACTGAGCACCTTTAAAAGACTTTGTCATTTTGTTACTTCTTTTATCACACTGAATGTTATTAAACATATTCTGCATACATGCATATATATACTTACCTTTTACTGTGCAAGAGTAGTTTTTCAAGTGGTTAGTCTCAAAACTTGTGATTGTTTATTGTGTGGAGGGTCAAAAGATGGGACTAAGGACAATTTTTTAAAATAAGATTTGCTGTGGACAGGAAATGTTTTCTATTCTATTATTTTGTGATTGCTTATAAATTCACAGCAAGAACACAATTTTGAGGATTGATTGATTTATTCTGTTTTGGGGGGATAAGCAAGCAAAGAAGTTTAGCTTAAAATTTATTTTTTCTTGAAATGAGGTAAGGATTAGTCAAGAGAGGAGTCTTATCCTTTGATTTCCTTTTATCTAGAAGAAATTTAATTGTCTTTGTTCTTTTGGAATGAAAACAATGGTACAATTGAAGTTATTTCTAACTGGAGACTTGCAGTCATGTTAGCAAGTGACACCGACAGACAAATATTTTCTGGGGCTCAAGTACTTTTCAATATTAAAATAATATTACTGCTCAATATTTCATTCATTTCTTTTGCTATAAGAGAATTTTTTTCTAAAATAGTGAAATGAAAATTGTGGAGAGTTTATTTTATTTTAGCCAATCCATTGTTGTTTTTCCCACATGCATATCCATGGTAGAACCATAAGAAATGACGAGTTCAGAGACATCTCTGTTTTCAGTTGAGTATGTCCATCTGTGGGACTAATCGAAGTGCATTTTTCCATTTAAAAAGTACAGTTTTGTTTCAGTAACTTAAGGAGTGCTAAGATAAATGTTGTATTTATTTAAGATTCCCCCCACTGTGAAGACATAAATACAAGTACAAGCAAGGACATTTGTGCATGGTGCTTATTTACATTGTTTATTTGCTACTCTGCAACTATTTGCTAACACCTTAACAGAATCTAGCTTTTTTCTAAGATTTGAGAAAGACTACCCAATGTGCTACCTGAACATCAAACCAGGTACTGATACTATGAAAGACTTTGATGCTTTGGTGAACCTAAGCATCAGAGACTCTTCCAAAAAGCTTTTCTCACTTATCAATAGTTTCTTTTTTTGTCATTCACCAGAAATCTTTTTTCCATGCTTGATTTGTGAAGTTTATTAAAAAAAATGGTGTTGACTTCCCTATGAGAAGCAAACAACAAACAAATAAACAAAATAAAAAATAAAAACACAAAACAAAAAAACCCAACCATTATATTCACAGAAAAAAACATATATATATTTATATATTTGATACAAATATTAATTATTTTAAGATCCTCTTAAGGTAAGGTGTATTTCTGTTTTTATACCTGATCATCTCTTTATTTTCCTCCATGTTTATTTCTTCCCCTTTAAAAACCCTTTCTTCTTCCATTCTGATAGCTCCCCAAAAATGATTATTTGTGGTTTGTAAAAATCTTCAAATCTTCTCTGTCTTTTGTATAAGCTTCGTAACCTAGTTTTTCTAAAAAGATCATATTCCTTTTCTCAATTACTGCTATATTTTCCAAATGCCCCTCTGAATAGGCTCATGAAGCAGATTCACATCCCCCGAAAACACTGTGCCACAGAAACTCCTCTTATCAGAGAAAAACTATAATTTATGTTTTCTTTGCATTGTTAAAAATATCATGTTTAAACTCAACAATTCATTTTACCAAACAATCAGCAATATGCGTGAAGAGGCATATACAAGAATATACCTTTCCAAGTTACTTTAAAAGCAAAGTAATTTGCCTACTGATGAAAAATGTTAACCAAATGAAGGCAAACCATATTGTGGAATTCACTATATTCACTAAAGTTGCATTGTAAAATGGTTAAGTACATGCCACCATGTTGCAGTAACTGAATAAGCAAACAAAGTCATCTGATCAAAGTTTTGTAAGAGCTGCAGTTACACCCAATGTGAATGACTTCTCCCTCTGCTATGGGTACACAACATTGCCTAGTGAAGTCAAATGTCCTCTTGTAGGTTTTCCCCTGAATAATGGACATCCATTTCACTCACTTTTTATTTTATTTTTTAAAATATTTTTTATTTTAAAAAGCAAAACAGAAAAAAAGAGGATAGGAATGATACAGAATTTTAAAAAAACAGTAGGAAATTGACACCAGTTAATATATTACATATTGTTACTTAGAAATAGTTGTTCAGGTTCTAGGCATGAAAATAATCAAACAATGACAACACAAACTGTTCTTTTTGATGAACTAACAGAGATTGGTAGTATAGTTATCTTTTTTGTATACATATGCATACATACATTTATATATGTTTACCAATATATATATAATCTTTTTCTTTCTTCCTTTTCTCCTCTCCCCTAACCCAGCTGTTCTTTCCTTTTTAGCATGTTCTTTCCCTTTCATTATTACAGCATCTATTGTACATTTTGGATCTTATTACTCTTTTAGTCTTTTATTTTTTACTATTTTTTATACTAGGGAGACAATATGATATTTATAAATGTAAGTTTGATTTATTTCACTTGATAAGTATGGTTTCAGGTTGCCTCCATTTACCTATAAAAGCCTCAAGATTATCCTTTTTATAGCTAAGTAATACTCCATTGTATAAAAATTCCACAACTTCTTTATCCATTCTGTGGTTGATGGGCATTTAGGCTGTTTCCAAGATTTGGTTATTACAAATTGTGCTGCTGTAAACATGGGTGAACATATATCATTGTGGCACGATATTTTCAGTTTTTCTGGGAACATACCCAGAAGGGGAATAGCTGGATTGAACTGAACTTGCAATCCTAGTTTTTTGAGGAATTTCCACACTAATTTCTACAGTGGTTGCACCAGTCTATACTCCCACCATCAGTGGAGAAGTGTTCTTTTTTCCCTATAGTCCCGCCGACATTTGTTATCAGTTGTTTTCTTGATGGCAGTCATTCTTTCTGGAGTGAAATAGAATCTCAATGTTGTTTTAATTTGGATTTCTCAAATGACCAGTAATATGGAACATATCTTCATGTATTTATTTGCCATTTGTATTTCTTTATCTGAGAAGTGCATGCTCATCTCAGATGCCCATTTTTGGATTGGGTCTTTGAATTTGGGGGGCCTGATGTCTTTCAGTTCTTTATATGTTCTAGATAAAAGTCCTTTGTCTGAGGGACAGCTGGCTAAAATTCTTCCCCATTCTGCAGGTTTTCTCTTCACTCTGTTGGTGATTTCTTTTGAAATACAAAAGCTTTTAAACCAAATGAGATCCCAGTTGTTGATTCTTTGAAGTACTTTCCATGCAGTTTGCGTTTTGTTCATGAACTTTTTGCCTATCCCTATGTCTTCAAGATTTCTACCTAACTTATCTTCCAGTAGATGTAGTGTTTCTGTTTTAATATTTAGATCTTTGATCCATTTTGATTTTAGTTTAATGAATGGTGATAAACATGGGTCTAGTTTCAGTCTTTGATGTGGATGCCAATTTCTCTAGCATCATTTATTAAAGAGGCTATCTTTCTTCCAGTGAACATGTTTAGCCCCTTTGTCAAAGATAAGGTGACTGAGCATCTTTGTAGTTGTGTCTACATCTTCTAATCTGTTCCACTGATCCTCAGGTCTGATTTTTTTTTTTTTTGCCAGTACCATGCTAATTTTATCACTGTAGCTTTGTAGTATAATTTCAAGTCGGGGATTGTGATGCCTCCTGCCTTGCCTTTGTTGCCCAAGATTGTCATTGGTATCCTAGGTCTCTTCTGTTTTCAAATGAATTTTAGGAATGTTTTCTCTAAATTTGTAAGGTATGTCAATGGTATTTTGATTGGAATTGGATTAAATCTCTATAACAGTTTTGGGCGTATGACCATTTTCACAATATTGGTTCTTCCTAACCAAGAGTGAGGGATATCTTTCCATTTTCTGACATCCTCTTCAATCTCCTTTTTTAGAGTACTATAGTTTTCAACATGTAGGTCTTTTATATCCTTTGTTAGGTTGATTCATAAGTATTTCATTGTTTTGGATGCTATTGTGAAAGGTGTCATTTCCATAATTTCTCTCTCAGTGAGTTTGTTGTTCATGTACAGGAATGTTATTGATTTTTGAGTGTTAGCTTTGTATCCAGCTGCACTGCTGAATGTGCTTATTAACTCTAAAAGTCTTTTGATGGAGTCTGTGGGATCTCCTATGTAGAGTATCTTGTCAACTGCAAATAATGATACTTTAATTTCTCCCTTTCCTATCCCTATTCCTTTTATATCTCTCTCTTGTCTAATTGATCTTTTTTAAAGGCATGAATTACTAAGCCAACTTTCTATCTGTAGGAAAAGTAAACTATTAGGCTTATCCATCTTTAAAAAGTCCATTATATTTAGAGTTGAGGAATATTTTGTCACTAGAGTTGAATTTGAGGGCAGTTTTGTTTAGTGCCCTGCTCTTACAGATGAACTTGAACTACAAAACTGTATATCACAGAGCAAGTCAGTGGAAGAATAGAGCCAAATCAGGGCTTGCTGGGGCTGGTGCCTCATCACAACTTCAAATACTTTTGTGTGTGGTCAGATGTGGCCAAATGGAATGTCTTCCCCAGATTCTGGCAAGAGACTACTAAGAACTATCACTATAGCAAAGGGGGACTTTTTGTTCTATAGCTCTGTACATAAAAAATTTAAGATTGGGCAAGCAGATAAACCTTTTGTGTGCATAATTAATAACTCACACTTGAATTTCTGTATCTCATTAGAGGTAGTTGTCTCACCTTTAACTACAGAATACAAGCTTTATTTTCATAGTGCTCTGCCCTATTATGTTCAACAATAATAATTCACAGTGACAGATGTAATCCACCAAACTCATTATTTTCAACCCCGATCCATTTATTTTGCATTACCAATACAGTGTTGATGCCTATCGTTCCCTGGACTGGAGTGCTTGATGAAATGTTTTATTGCAATATGTCAGAGTCTAAATAATTAACAGCAGGAATAAGGCTGCAGCCTTCCAAAGTTACCATGGGTATTATAAAATAGTATGTAATGTACCCTGTACTCACAAGAATAGGTCTTAGAGATGTGGTTTTGATTAGATGATTACATTTGGTGCAAGAATGGAATATGTCTGCTGTAGAGGACCGCATCTCTTCAGAGATACATGCATATTTTAATCTATCATGGAGATAAGTAAACGGGACTAAAATTTTTTATTTTGAGAAGCTAAAATCTCCATAATCTATTGTGAAAAAGCCCAGACATAATTTGACATATTGCATTGTTAAAACAGTTGGCTTTTCTTGATTTATATTCTGTCAAAATCCTGGGGTGGGACAGAAGGACATTGTCATCTGATAGGCGGTGTAGGGCTGTGTGACTTTCTTTGACTTTAAAGGAATTGCAGAGAAGTTTGAATTGCAGCTATTCAACCTTGAAGGGAGAGAAACTAAATGAAACACCTGTTTTTCTGATTACTGTGCCACAAGGCCTTTTAATTAGTTTGTGGAAATAGAAGTTTTAGTTATTGAAGCATATGGTTATTTTCTCTCAAGAAAATGGACCTGTGACTACACACCATTAATTTGTGATTATTATTAAACTAAGAATGCAATTTAAAAGATTGTATATTAATAGATATTTTTCTAGACTAGGAAAGAGCTAGAGAATCAAGTAGGGGGAAAATCCATGTAAAATTTCAATCTTTTACATCAGCACCACTGATTGCTTTAATAACTGTGTTCAGAATATTATTTACCCTCATGAGAAAAGAATATATTGCATAAAAATGTTGATACCTATTTTATAGGTATTCATTCTTTTAGTTTCGTGTAAGTCAGTCTCAAGACATTGCAGAGCAGCAGATTAATGTGTGAAGTAGAGACCAATGAACAGCAATGGGCAAGTGCATCAAAGTATTTCTGAAGGATTGTTTTCGACATATACAAGTGTTCTTTCCCGTGTGTTTAGTACTTTCATGTAGAAACTAAGAAAATTCTACTGAACCATTGGGCAATCTTTCTACTTAGCCGGATGTAATCCTGGTGTCATTTTAAGGACTTCAACTTTTTCAAGTCATTGTAAAGTAACCACAGACATTTGGCTTGGTTTTGATTTTCTCTTAGTCACCTGTGCAACAAAATGTTGAGAATAGTGTCTCTGTTGATGGGCATTTAGGATATCAAACTCTTAACGCTTCATAGGGTAATAATACACAGGTATTAATTAAAATCAAGAAACCTGGATTTTGGGTGGGAGATAAGTATTAGGAACTTCAAGATCATATTTTATGATGTGTTTTTTTAAAATCCCAATTCAACCTTTGCTCTGTGCATTATGAGTGTTTGGTAAGTACTTAAGGCTAAGTTGCTCTCTGGAAAGACTTCTATTGAATTATTACCTTATAATGAATGAAATAAGCTTTGGTAACATGTTGGGAGTGTTATAGATTAAGTGCAAAAAATACCCCAATCCTAAGAAAATCATGAGAAATAAAAATAAACTACAAGTGTTCACAGTGGCAGAGATGACTCAACTGTTGTGAAATTTGAATTTTTCTCATTGTTTATATCTAAATATGAAACATACCTGGCAACGGCATGAGACAGAACATGTCTTCTCATTTTTCCATATAATTTACACCATGCATTTGGCCAAAAGCACTGATTACAAAATATGACTGCAATTGGATAGCATAGCAAAATGAATTTCCACACCTATGGCATAAGGCTTCGTTTGTTTTGATTAAAGTCATAATTGTGATCCAATTTCATAATGTTGATCACAATTTCATCACCAGTGCCTGGAAGGAGAGGAAAATATATGAGGGGTTTAGCAAAGTGCAAACTCATTAAAAATTGTCTGTGAGAAATTATGATCATTACATTTAAAGCTAAGGTGTACTGTTGTGTTTAATTAAAGAAAGTTTGCAAAGTGTTTCATGAACTTTGTTCAGTGCAAACTTGGGTGAAGCATTTTATTCAAACTTATGCTTGATGGCATATTTTAAGAACATAATTTTGGAAGCAAATAGATAAATTATTTTGAAAAATGCCTTACATAATATTTTGTTTAGCAAAAGATCTTATTTGAAGAATGTGAAATACAGCATCCCTATTCAATTCTTGAAAGGCAAAATCAATGTTTGTTCATATTGTTTACAAAAACAAAAACCACAAAGCTGTAATACTTTTTCCTTAACTAAAAATAGATTCTTGGAACATAATATTTCTGCAACAAGATATTTTTTCTTAGTTTCAATCATGCTATTACATGTTACATATTCTCAGGAATTTTAAGCTAATAAGCAAAGATGAGACCTAGGAAAATTCTGACAAACTTCAGTAAACTGCTGCTCTCTCCAATCCCTTTACTTAGTATGTAAATGGAGGTCTCATTTGATGCTAAAGACAAGGTAGAGTAAGCCACTGCCTTTCCCTGCCGTTCAAGATATTTTGTCTGAAAATTATTCCCAGGTACTTGGAGGAAAAAAGTTAACCGTATCTGTTGAGTAGTACTATTTTGAGCAGAATGTTCACTTAAATTTGCATTGGGGTTTGTCATTCAAGTTATATTTGAAAAGACTTTTTAAAGAGACAGTTCAGAAAATTAGGTGCGTGGCAATTTTTTTCTTTAATGTTAATCACCTACATCTATTCATATTGAATAGATGTAGACAGTCTAAAAATAAAAATCTGTAATTTAAAAATTTAGTTATGAATTTACTATAACTATTTTAATATAAAGTTTAAATTTAAAGTGACTACAATCATTTTTCAACACTTTCATGTCCCACAATGAAGTATCTCATGCCAAGAGGCTTGGAGAGGAAGAGAAGAAAAGGAAACATTATTTACAACATAAAGGGAGAGACCATCACATTAGGCAGCAATGGAGGAATACTAGAAATGAAAATACAGCATGCTGTATGCCTCACACAGACAAGTGCAAGAGACTGGTGAGTTGTGTATCTGACTGCATGAGGCATGAGGCTCACCACATGGAAGTTGTGTGGCTGGGGGAGGTGATAGATGCCAAATTTGAGGATTAAAGTTGGGATACTCAGATGAGGAGGTGAGAGATTTCTGGATGAAAGGTGAGTTTGAGTTGGTCATAAAAATGTATCAGTTGCAAGAGGGTAAGGAGAGAATCTTCATGCATAAAGAAGCAATTGTAGGAAAGAGGGAAACGTAAGTAGACCAGTCTCAGATAATTATTCCTTGGAGCTTTGGCACATACTGCAGCTTAGAGAACACTTTCACAGTAATATCTCCAGTGATTCTTTAAGGAAGCTGATGGAACAGTGGAATAGTTGTTATTAGACAATTTTGCAAATGTACAATCTGTGACTCAGCATAGTTCTCACAAGTGGTAGACGAGGATCTTGAACAGGTGCTCCTGATTTTTTTGGTTGATTTACTAACACTAGGTTGTGGTGTGAGGAAAGCTATAGTTAACTGGGTTAAATGGGAAGCGAGCCAGCTTACAGAGTTTTCTAATGGGCTCAACTTCATACAAAAATGGGAGGACATAAATTTAAAAAAAATACTGAAAAGTAAATTGAAATGATTTGTGGATTAATTCCGAAACTAATAAAGAGATACATTTTAAAGAATTATTTTCAGGCTAAAAATAAGATGAAGATACACAAAAAAGATTTTTAAAAGACGAACAAGACAGAGCTGAGTGGTAGAGTACTTGTCTAGCAGGAAAAATGCCCTGATTCTAGCCTCAATACTAGCAAAATCAAACTAAACAAAAACAAAACAAAATAACTTGACAAACATGACAAAAATAAAACAAAACAAACATGATAAAAGCAAAACAGAAAAAAAATCAGTGCATAGTCATGAGTTCCCTGTGATTTGTATATCTAAGTCTTTACAGTCTCCATGGATTAGAGCTTGCCTGTTGTAATTCTGCAATCTCCATTCATTAGTTCTGAAGCAGAACACTACCTATGTGCATTTTATCATGGACATGTGTGACCTTGATGACTACACGTGGGTCAGTAAGCATAAGGCCATCTTTCCTGTATGTCAACAGAAAGAGATCATTTAAGCAGAGTAGCATATTTTTTGAAGCCAATTTACCTACGAGCGCTAGTTTGCCTATCTCAGAACAACATACAGAGAGGAAAGAGTTGAAAATGAATGAAAAACATATTCAATCCATAATCAAATGAAAATGTTTTGGGAATGGTGCCAAAAAGCATTCCTGAATTAGACTTTCTTCAGCACCTAAATTTAGTCATCTGACCTATTTTAAGAACCATTTAAATTTGTGAAATGAAGGATTTACTTTTTGATGAGGAAACTATAATTTTGTTGTAAATATGGAACTTGATGTCCTTGATGGCGAATGTGCTAAATTTCATATGATAAAAGAGGTTACATCATTAGCCACCTGTTTTACAGCCAGTCATGAGGGCAGAAATTGTTTTTTAAAAATGTACTGTTCTAGAATAGTAGTCTATAAATGCCCAGATTTGTTGTTAAGGGGTAGGGAATTAACAGGTATGAGCAGTGCACCACAGGAAGTTTCTGAAACTATTACTTATTGTGGAAGAAAACTAAAATTCCATTAAAGGACATAGTGTTATTATATTTTATTTCTGTAAAGATTACAAAATATACTTTTAGCAGAATTCACTAAAGAATCAGATTTTATTTAATATTTAATAATATTTAAACAAACATTTCAGAAACTTAGATATTTTAAACTCATTTCAACACTACCAAAAATGACAGTAATTACAATTTCTTCAAGCATGTGATTTTGTATCACAGAGCCCTGTTTTGTTTAACAGGTATTTTTGGACTGTTATATATCAGATATTCTAGGTGTTGGGGCTAAAATCATAAACAAGAGGAACATAATATTTGGCCCAGTGAAGTTTACTATCTGGCCACAAAGTCTGGCGTAGCATGCCTAAATGGTGAATTCACAGAATATATGCTTTTAATGAAATTATTTTTGAACAAACTTCTATGAATTGTTCTCATTCTCTGTGTGGATTAGGGTTTTACTGTATTAGTTCCAATGGTGCTTGCTGTTTACTAAGCAGTGTATTAAGTCCTTCCATTCATTGTCCCACTTAATTCATCAGTGTGGCTTGAAGTACATGTAATAGCCATATGCTGGAAAACTGAAGCTCATAAGAGTAAAACAGCTTTCTCTTAGTCATGCATCAGCAACTGTTTGACAGAGTTTGTGATCCTCATATTATGTTATTTACAATGTGTGATCAAAATAAATTGGTAACTGTTGCAATTGTTTAAAAAGTTCATTATAATAAAAGGTATATTTTTATTAATTTTCCTCAAAATTCTCCCCCTCACTTTGGACACATTCTTCCATCATTCTTTCCACTTTCTAAAGCAGTTTGGAAGTTCACTCTCATCAGCATCTTTAGTCACACTGCAATGGCTGTCTTGATGTCTTGGGTTGATTCAAAATATTTACCTCTCACAATCATTTTGACCTTGGGAAAGAGCCACATGTCACATGGTGCCAGGTCCAGTAAATAGGTGGATAAGGGCACGGTATGTTTTTATGACTCTGCCTTTCTAATGGATCGTATCTGGCATAAGCAGTCAATGAATATTTACCATACTTCATAAAGACCTAGTGTCAAGAATGATGGAATAAACTGGGTGTGGTGGTGCACACCTTCAATTTCGGGGCTCTTTGGGAAGAAGTGCGAGACCAGCCTGGGCTACAAAGTGAGCTTGAGGTCAGCCTGAACCATATAGGGAGACCCTGTCTCAAAAAGACAAAAAGAAAAACAAAAAAACAACAACAAAAAAGAATGGTGGGATAAGTAGGTTCAAAGTCATGGGGAGTATTTTGAGGGGGAATTAATGGCAATATGTCTTTTACTACAATACACTTTTAAAATTTCAACATTCACTTTTTACTTTAGTCATACCACATATGCACTCTGAATAATAATTTTAGCACACCATGGGATAATTATGTTCTATTGGCTGAACAAAATTCTGTATTACAAATTCTTTAAGTGTATAAAGATTTTGTATAAAAATGATCATTGAAATACGCTTGAAGTCATGTATGTCACTTTTTGCTATACAACACTCCCATTTTGGCTCTAACTTTTGTGAGGGCAACTTTTATGATCTCAAGTAATTTCTGATGCCAGAAATCTGGGAGCAGCCTAGCTGTGTGGTTCTAGGTGAGGATTTCTTAGTCAAGCTCGCAGCTGGGGCTGTCATCTTACCTGAGGGTAGATGGTGCAGGAAGAGCTACTTCCTTGCTGATAATGGCTACTGGAAGTGGCTTTAGCTCCTCACCAAAAGAGACTACTGAGAGCTCAGGGCCTGGCAGCTACCTTCCCCCAAAGCAAATGCTTGTAGAATGTGTGACCAGACAGTAGCTTCAGTCTCTTTTATGACAAAATCCAGAAGTCAATGGATTTGGGACTAGTCAGGGCATAAAAACACACCGCAATTTGAATAGGGAAAGTTTAATATAAATAATTATTAACTATGACAAAGGATTGGACTGATGAGTAATAAGTAAAGCAAAAATTCTAAAGAATATGGGAAGAGAAGGAATAAAAGACAATTGCGACTTCTAGGGCAGAGAGAAAGCTGCCAGTGGAAGGACCTTGGCAGAGCTGAGATTCAGATCTCCTTGCAGAGGGTATTCCACTATATGGATTTGCTAAAATTTGCTTATGTGTTTACACCATTGAGCAACATTTGAATTGTTTTTAGTTTGGAATTATTGCAAGTGGAGCTGGTACAAACATTTGTGCACAAGTCATTACATGGATTTATGCTTTTTTTTTTTCTTTTGGCAAATGCCTTGGTATAGAATAGCTAAATCACACGGGAAGTTTATATTTAAACTCTCAAAGACATGTCAACCTGTTTTCCAGAGTAGTTGTAGTTTTGTATATTCCCACCATATAAAAGGACATAGAAAATCTCCAGTTTCTTTTCATGGTTGCCAGCACACAATAAGATCAGTCATTCTTTTTAGCCATTCTAATACATGAATAGTGGCACCACATTTTTCATTTATTCACTAATGATTAAAAATGAGCATTTTTTCTTTTTCCTTTCTTTTTTGCCTTGCATGTGTCTTCTTTGGTGAAGCATATGTTCAAATCTTTTGCCCTTCATTTTTTTCTTTTGGAGGGGAGAGTTGTTTGCTTTCTTTTCATAGAGATCTGAGGACTTTCAAATGCATTAGTAAAAGTTTTTAAGTATTTGTGTGGCAAACATTTTATTCTAATTTGTAAGTTATTTTTTTCATACTCATAGCAGTGCATTTTAGGAGTGGAAGTTTTACATTTTGATGAATTCCAAATTATTAGTTATTTATTCTATACATTGTACTTTTGTTCTATTTAAGAAAATTTTGAAGAGCCAAGTGCCATGGAGATTTCTTCCTCTTACTTTATAGTCTTAGAGTCTTTAGTTTATATTAAAGTTTGAATAAAGCGTGTTCTCCCTGAAACACATTTTTAATTATGATATAAATGTGATGGAAGGTAATGGGATCTATAAGAAGTGATTAGATCATGGGGACATTTTCCTTACTACTGGATTAAGCCCATTTTTACAGAAATGGATTAGTTTCTGTGAGAAGTTGTTCTTCGAGTTTTCTCTTTTACTTCTCTACCATGTTGCAATGGAGCACTAGACCTTGCCAGATGTGCTCTCCTACCCTTGGCCTTCCAGACTCTAATGCTGTGAGTAAATCGAGTTCTTTTCTTTGTAAACTACCCAGCCTCACATGTACTGTTTCAGCAAAACAGGTCAAGAGATCATCCATTTTGATTTAAATTTTGTGCGTGTTGCAAGGTATGGACCCGAGTTTATTTTCTTTTCAACATATGGATATCCTTCCCAGGTAGCATAGAGACTACCCTTTCTCTAACAAACTCCTCAAGACATTATATCTCATGCTTACTGCCCAATGCCTAATCTGTTTCCACATTTGTTAGATCACCATTCTACATCCAGGCACTTAAATTTGTGCAAGGTATGTCTTGTCTAATAAAAAATTCTAAAGTTTCACAGTTTAAATAAATAGTGTTTGTTGTCTGACCCAGTTTTGTGGCATAGGAACCCAAGAATGGTGGAGCTGAGGGTGCTGGCTCAGGGTTTCTCGTGATATTGAGTCAAAATGTCCAAGGCTGTATATACATCTGAAGACTAGAAGAGGCTGGAGTTTTTGCTTCTCAACTCTTGTATGGTTGTTGACTGGAAGAGACTTGGACTTCATGTTCAGTATGGTAGTTGTCATTTCCCAAAGCAAATCCTGAGAGAAAGCGGGGAGGGAGGGAAAGAGTGAGAGATGGAGGAATTGGTGGTGGACGGGAGGGAGAGAAGGACAGAGAAGGAGGAGGGGAATTAGGAGGTGGAGCGAGAGTGGCAGGGGAGGGGGAGAGAAGGGATAGAGGGAGGGAAAGAGATCCATATGTCAGAAGAGGCAGTGTTTGTGACGGTCTTCTCATGGAAACAACATACCAGCACATCTACTGTGTTCTTTAGAAAAGAGGAAGATGACACAACTCTGACACCACCTTGAATACAACTCTGTACTCAAGGAGTCAGGGATCACTGGAGGACATCTTGGATGCTGGCTACAAAACCATTTTGGGAAAAATATATTTCTAGTTATAGTTTTTTGAGAAATTACGAATATTCATCTAGGCATTTGGTCATCACAAAATTATAGTTGAAATGAGTTTGATTTCTAGAAATAAACAATTTTGTAAATTTATATACAATATTTTTTATGGAATTATAATGGGATATTCATAACATGAAATATCTGGAACAATAAAGACATTTTGTAATGTTAGGATTCCTAAAAGTACTATGAAATATGGCTTTCACAAAAAATATCTATTAAGTTCAGAAATGAACTTAATCTGACTAGTTTTGGCAAAAATATGGGTAACCTCTAATTAATTGGCCTGTGAGTTTTAAATATTTGATTCTTTCACATGGTCCTGAGTTTTAATTTATTATAAAACTCATTCCTGCCAGAAATCATTTCTCTCATCATTCACAAATTACTTCTAATTCAAGCAGCAAAAGCTCTGTAGTCACAGATTTTTCACTTGCGCATTTGTTTTCTATTAGTCTCACCTAGAAGTAATGATCACTTTTAAAAAAGCAGCGCACTAGATTTTTTAGTTGAAAAATGGATGTTATGTGATAATAAATAATGGAATGATGGACAAATATGGGAAATTAATATGGAGGTAAAGCCTAGACACAGATAATAAAAGAGAAAAAATACTATGATCTTTAATCACTTAACTATCATGTTACATCTCCATTTTCAATAGCTTTCAAAATGTCACTTAACTCAGAGGACCACTGATTACTTTTTGGGGGAGCCAGAGTCTCTTTTGGAATATTGTGAAAATATTGACCACCTTTTGTCCTGGGAATGTAAGTGCAAATGTGTCCATACAATTTCAAACAATTCAGATGTATCTCTGGAAGCCATAAATAGAGTCTGTATATGTACTTCTGTGTGCCACAGACTGTAAGATAAACATCATTAATTTAATGTGAGGATAAACATTTATGGTTATATCAGTCACTCGCTGATATTATTGGCTAAGAGACAATGCTTTTCAAGGTCAAAATATACCAGAAGAGAAAATTTTTGTACAACAAAAACTTGGTCCCTCTATGGGAGTACATAATATTAAACTGGGAAATAGATTCTGAGACACCAAATATTATGTATTTTCTTGATCTGACAGCCCATGCTTCTTATTATAGGTGCCATCTCTATGCTCCACAAAGAACACTCCTCCTACCTGACCATACACACATATTTACTAATTATCCAGTTGATTCAATGCATGTAGAACTTAGTTTGGACAGATTGAGTCTACCTTCTTTAGAGGTTTTTATGAGCTGCCCCATGAGAAATTTACCAGAATGCAAGTTTACTTTTCTCTGGGTGCAGGTTATCAGATGGGCAGCAGGGAAAATCAAAAAGGCTGGAATAAGATGCAAACAAGTTACAGATTCAGCCCGAATGGTGTTACCTTTTGAGGGAAAATTAGCCCTGGAAAGAAAGTGCAGCAGAAAGCATGACAAGCCAGGACAGCACTTCGCACATTCCAGTGAGAGGTTTCAGGCAGCCCTATGTGTGAATGCTCTCTTAAAGGATGTGACCCAGGTGAGACTTACCTGCTGAAGGCAACTAATCCACAATGAGCAAATTATCCTGCCCCAAGGGGCAAGCAGTAACGTCAGTTGCATGCTTGGGGAAGAGAAAATCATGTGTTCTGAGAAGGAAGCAGAGGCTAGCAGAGGCTTGCCTGGAAATGGAACTGAAATATAGGCTGAGCATTTGTAGTTGATTTAGAAAAAAAGACTTTGTGCCAATTAGTTTAATAAATGTTTTGGACAGACAGGAGATTCTAATACAGGAACAACAGTGGCATCATACATAATTTATCAAATTTTGCCGCTTTCATGGGTCCAAAGGAGATGAGTGAGGAAGTTGGGATTGATTTGATTCTAATATAATGTGAAATGGGTTAAAAAATGTAAGTGATGCCTAGTGACCATCTAGTAGAAAATGTTTTTTTTTTTTCATTTCTTAACCACTCTTTTTCCATAAATGTGTGCTTTTGTACACATAGATGTGTTGTTCTTAGCCCCTTTTATGCACTGCCATGTGTTTGTAGAACTAGACCAGTGCTGAGCATTTTGGAAAGATGCCTTGAAATTTCACAAAAGATGAGCCTCTTTGTTACTGAATCTAAAACATAGCTGCAATATGTCCATGTAATATGTGAGTTTATAGATAACAAGAATGGAAAGGAAATATCTTACAGTATCATTTAACATTACTATGTAAGTATTACAAAGTGGAGCCAAAGGAAGCAAGTTCATTTAAAATGATATTGTGTGGTTGCAGTAGGTAGATTATGTGACAGAAATTGTCACATGAATAGAAATGCCATTTTTTAAATTAGAGACAGTCATTGACATTTTTAGTTTATCTGTTGTTTTGTAGAGCTCAGGCTATTATTTAAAATCAACGTGTTGATGTCAAACAGATGACAGGTTGGGGATCATGTTATAAGAATAACATTCCAGCTATGTTTGGACACTATTGAGTATAAACCACATATGGCTCAATGGGTAATGCTTGCAATGGCTGACCTTTATATCAACTTTTTACTTTCTGTTTATTTGGTATAACTACCTATGCTTCTAAATGATGACTGGTCTCTTAAAGAGCAGGTTATGGCAGTCAGAGAGAAAAACAGAGCAATGAAGTTAACTTGTTAGTGTGAGATCACTGAAGTAGTTGCTTTGGATACATTAAATGTTTATTCTAATTAAGTAAATTACTTTCCTTACCATTATTAAAGAGCTTCCAGTTTCGTGATGGCAAAAAAAGGGCCAATTCAGTTGTAGCTAAACAAATATATATGTGCATAGAGCTATTAAACCTACATAGAAAATCTCTTTCTCTCTCTCTCTCTGTCTCTCTCTCTGTCTCTGTCTCTCTCTCTCTCTCTCTCTCTCTCTCACACACACACACACACACACACACACTGATGACCAAACCTAAACCTTTCACACTGAGCTACATTACCAGTCTTTTTCTTCTATTTTTAATTTTGAGACAGGTTCTTACTTAGTTGCTATATTAACCAGACTGGGCTTGCATTTGTAGCCCTCCTACACCAGCCTCCCAGAGTGCTAGGATTACAGGCACGTACCACTATGACAGGCTGAATGTTCATCTTTAAATGAATTAATGTTTAAATATACAGTTATTTATAAAGACCTGAAGAAATTTATTAAAAATTTAAGCATAAAAATATATTTGTGGTATGTCCATCCACATTTGATCATACAATTTTACCATCTATAATAATTTTTCAAATTAAAATACAGATAAATATTTTAATTTCCATGTACTATTCCAGTATGGAATGCTGGAGTTACCTAGTTTATCCACTGAAACATCCTTTAAAATGCTGTGGACTTGGCTGGGTGTGGTGGTGCACATCTTTAATCCCAGCACTCGGGAGGCTGAGGTAGGCGGAGCGTTGTGAGTTCGAGGCCCACTTGGGCTACAACGTGAGTGCAAGGCCGGCCTGAGCTATGCAGTGCGACCCTGCTTCAAAAAAACAAGGGCCGGGAGTTTGGCTCAGTGACTTAAGCACCTGTATGACAGGTGCGAGGTTGTGAGTTCAATCCCCAGTGCTGAGAAAAAAAAAAAAATTAAAAATTGCTATGGGCTTCCAATATATCAAGTTATACTCAAATACATTAGAAAAAAGTCATTCTTACTAATGTCTTGGCTGTGAGCTGGGGTGATATGAGAAAACAATCTTAAAAACTTGTGGAGTCCTTTGTCTAGGTGGGATGTATGAGTCACTGTTTTCTGTCATTCTGAGATCTTGACTTTTTCCAAGTAGGAACTTCTAGCTTCATCTTTTGATTTAGTAGTGAACCTGAGGCAGGTTCTGTTGGCAGACACACACACACACACACACACACACACACACACACAATGTTTTTCATTTATATGCCCGGAAACTTTATATGCTTCCTTAAAATTCTGATTAAAAAACAAACAAACAAACAACTAAATGGAATATTAATTTATTTTTCTCTTGAAGTACCAAGACAACTCGCATTTTCAACATGCCTTTTTGGAATCCCCTTAGTTAAATCCACACATTTCTGGGTGCTGTTCTTGCCTTCTGAGTTACTGTGAGCAGCAGGGTCACTCATTTTTCTACCACCCATGACATCGGTTGCTGTTTTTCTAGCTTCCAAAGCAGCTGCGTCAATCCCTTTCTGGACTCCACTGACCAGGTCCCTTGCTGCCTTTCTGGTGCTCTCCTGTCCACTTTTATAGCCACTGGCGCGTGTTTTAGGTTTTGGTACAGGAGTATATCACTTCTATATTGGGGGTGCTGGGGGATGACATTCAGGATGAAACCACTTAGCAGGGTTACCTGCATAATGTGAACACACTACCATCTACTGTATTTTCCATAAGGGTCACGTTTATGGTTTGTCAATTCTAGTTCAATAAGATGCTATGAAATTATATTTCAAAAAATTGCTAATTTCTACTGCTAAACTTCAATCTGAAATGTGACTTCTAGAATACACGAAATTACACATGTAGACTGCATTGCATTTCTAGTGGAGTAGTGTTATAGATGATAAAAAGAAAAACCATTATTAAGAGAAATAAGAACACTTCAATTCAGGACTGAATGTGCTGTGAGAATAGAGAGCAACTGTTAAAGAAGGACCATATTTTGAAAACATTAAGGGCATGACATGGCTAAGACAAAGAGTTGTGTTTGAAGAGGATTTGTAGAGGGTGGAACTTGTTTTAGAATTTTTTCTAATGCAATGAGTGTTTTAAAATCTACAGAGAAGAGTCTGAAGTTGAGTACTATATCACATTATATACTTTTGTGTTTGCTTGTGTGTTGTATGGGCTGTCACAGGCAAAGTCGATATTTAGAGGACATTTCTCACTTTATATAAATGGGACAGTTGCTAGATAATATTTATAGGTTTACCAATATTTAGGAATTTAAAACCATCCCAAAGTGTATTCCAAAAATAATTTTTTTATGTTTTTCTTTATTTTGTTTTATTCATACATGTTTGCTGTGCAAGCATTTACAATCATTTGGGGAGTGGATACATGTATATATGAGAGCTTGTTTCTTCCTTTTTTTCTTAATCCTCTTCACCTTTCCTCTGTCTTCCCTTCCTCCTCCTCTAATTCCTGAATCCTGATTTTCATTCTTGCTGATATCACAGTATTAATCTCAGCTCGTATTTTGACATATAATGTTTACATTCAAAATAAAATATTAAAAGAAAACAGTATAAAACCAACTCTTACTTTAAACCAAAGAAATCTTCCATATCTGTTTTGGTTATATTTCTAAGTGATTTTTACTTCAGCCATTAAAGTTTCCTCATCTTCGGCCTGTATGTCATTCTTAAAATACATTCAAATAATCTGAAACATCAAATTCCTATAGTGAAAACAGGCAGAGAGATGCCCCATATAAGGTGAGGAATCCATCATTTTTAAAACCGCAGAAATGTACTGTTACACACTTGTATTGGAGTTCTTTTTTCCTTTTTTTGTTAATCAATATATTGTTTGAAATCACATTTAGGCTTTAAATATACAATACAATAATCACTTGGCCTCTCTGTAGTGAGTTCACAGGGTGTGATAGGAGGAGGAACCGAGGTACTTTAATCCTAGTAGTGAAAGAAGGAAGCGATTGGTATATTTATTTTCACTCTTTTAAATATTTTTCCTTTTTGAGCATTGGACCTGTTTTTTAAAAAGTCTGTCTTTTGGCTGATGGAAAAATCTAGAAATTTTAAGTGGATTTTTTGAGGGTGTTTGGGATTCTTTTGGTTTCAAAATCCTTTTCATTAAATAACCATTGATGAATTATTACCACTCATTTGGGTTAGCTTACTTTAAGAATGGGATTGAGAATTTTTGCCATTGTCATATCCATTCATCAGGGATATCAACATTTTGGTTTAAAAATGCATTCAGTGGAAAGTGATTTGGGCAGAAGCTGGGATTATTTTATTAATTACCTAATGAGTCCACTTTCCTTTTGTACATCTTCACTTGCCCTAAGAGTACTGAGCACTTGATGGAATTTCAGTGTTTAGAAATGCACCATCCTATGCACTTGTGATGCTTTGCACAAACTGTTTCTGAAACCACCTGAGAAGTAAAGGTTTTTAAAGGATTATAAATGATACTCATTACTAAACTTCAATTTTATGCAATTTTTATAAATAATGTTGCTTATATATGTTTTTACTTGATTTTGAAGTACAAGGAACATTTATGCATATTTATTAAAGAACATTTACCTATGATATTTAAAAAGAATTTGTCTGAAAGTAAAACTTAATGAAAAAGCTGGGCATGATGGTGCATGCCTTTAATCCCAGCATTTGGGAGGCTGAAGCAGGAGGATCGCTGTGAGTTCCAGACCAGCCTGGGCTACAAACTGAGTTCAAGGCCAACCTGAACTGCATAGTGAGACCCTGTCTCAAAAAATAGGGCCAGGAATTTATTTCAGAGGCCTAAGTGCCTGCCTGGCAGGCCCGAGGTTGTGAGTTCCATCCTTGGTGCCAAACAAACAAACAAACAAAAAAGCAAAACCTTCATGAGAAAGTAAAACATCACATTGTACTGTACTCCTTAAATATGCATATCTTACAGTGATGTGTTTTGAGAGATAGTATATAGATGTATCAATACAATGATTTAATTACTGTGATGCATTTTTAAAGTCATATATGTTATAGTACACTGTTTCCAATAATGATTCAGAAGACCATCTGAGTCAGTATTAGTAATCTGAAGTTTAAAATGAAATGTAATGATCTAGTTTTTGAGATTATCAGAGAAATGTGAACTTAGTCATAAAAAGATTAGAAGTTTATTTTGAAATATCTCCAGTGCATTTTATTTTATTTTATTTTTAAATTTTTTTAAATTAGGTCTTTTATTGTGGGGGGCCTGTATGGTTTTTTTTTATTTAAGAGAAAAAAAAGACACATAAGAAGGACAAAAAGCAAAAGAGACAAACAAATGACTAGAGTAAATGCACAACAGTAATATTACAGGTTTACAAAACAGGATGATAGAAACTTGACAATGGTTGCAATATTGTGTCTCGTTATCTTCAAAATGATTGTTTATATTAACAGATATAGACATGTAAAATTGATTCAATCATATGAGTATTAACTGTTCTTTCTCAATAACTAATACATTCACCAGTATGTTCATTTTAGTTATCTTACTTATACATATATACAGTTATATCTTTTCCTTTTCTCTTCCCTCTTTCCCCCTTTTCCCTTCCAGCAATCTGTTTTAATGAGCACTTTGTGAGATGAGCATTATGTGTCACGTGCTCAAATTTGACAACATCGTTTCCAAAGAACCACAACAACTTCTTTTTTTCTTGTCAGTGATCAGTTTAGTATGGGTATGTGACACATTCCTCGTCAATAAAATCCAATGGGAACATCAGAGAACTTTTCTTCAAAAGACAGTCATAGAAAGGATTTGCCCCCTCTTTGTTTTGTACTTTGAAATTATTTGATCGTGAGAATTGCTGCAGCAATTTGTGGCAGTGAGAGAACAAACACTACAGTAAAGATGAGCACAGTGAGGAAGAACGAGCTGTGGATGGTGAGAATTTTGTTCCTGTTTGCCACTACTGAGCTGCCAGCATAGCCAGGTCTGGAACTTCCATATCTCTGATGTCTTGTTTATTAAGATGAACCCTTTTCCTGATTGTTGTATCTAGCTGAGTCAGGTTTGCTAATTGCAGATGAAACCATGATAAGTATTACAGATGGCCAAAAGGATGGACCTATTTCATCAGTCTTCAGTGTGATTTAGGGCCAATTTTAATCTCACCCCCAAACGTTTGTATTTAAGTCCTCTTTTGGTCAATAAAGCACATGTTTCCTGGTACAAGAATGTGAAGATCAAAATAGCAGTAAAGACTTTCATTACAGTGATTATATGAGCCCTTACGTGTGTGAGTGTGGGGACGGGTGATTTGCAAGATGACTTTCCAGGCAATTCTAGAAGTATTCTCTACACTAAACATCTTCAAAGACTAATTCTACTTCTAGGGCTCAAGCAGAAGTTTATATTACTAATGTGCAAAGCTGCTTATATTTGATTCTGAAAATCAAAACTAATGCTAGTTGTTTGAGAAATGATTTTCCTGTTATTTTGGCAGAAAGTGAGCATGCAAGAGCATGCTGAAGATCAACACTCAACTCTTCTGGAAGAAAGCATTTTATGAAATACCTTCATTTATTGTGGGAATCAAACTGGATCTCCCAGTACATTGATCACAGACAGACTCACAGCGACCACCCACTGATGTGAAGGCAAATGCAGCACCCCAAGGGTTAAGGATGCACAAGCAAGACAAAACTGGTGGCAATTGGTATGTTTTCCATGGCCACAGGCAGGGGAGGCGTGAAATGCTTAGAAAGGCTGGGCTCCCAGAAGATGTCGGTGACAGCACAGAATAATTTATAAAATAATTAGGTCTAAATTTTGACTTGTGTTTCTGACACACACACACACACACACACACACACACACACACACTGTCAACTGTCAAAAAGGGAACATTTTTCTCATCAGTTTAAGTAAACAACCTAATTTTCTAGGAAGGACATGGGTTGCAGCTGAGCCAGAGGGCGCATCCACGTTATCCATTCCAGTAACAGGTAGTTGGACCCACCTTACATGTAGTCCAAAGAAAATACAGAAGTTCTATCCAAAGAGATGTGCCTACCTTCAGTTGCTTGTTGTACATAGCTGTTAATAGCATACCTTTGGAGGGGTATTTATTTTGTAAGTACATCATCCTACTGCCTCACTTGAATCCAATCCTTGGGTAGTGTGAAGAGTTGATCCAACTTGTCCGGGACAGACTTAGAATTCTATACCTACACTTAACAAAGCATATGTCTGAAGGGAATTTGCAGAAGACCTCTGATGAAGACTAGTTTTTTCCATGAACATTTTTATTATCTGATTTGCCGCGATATTGGGGGTCTATGTTTATCCTTTATTCTGACACTGTGGTTGTAGCCCCTAGGGAAGAAGAGGGCAGCATGCCAAGGGTATTGCAAAATTCAGGGATAGACTTGCTGGAGTCCCTGGGGCTTTCAATTTGCTCCAAGATTTGGATAAACACATCTTTAAGATGAACATAGATATGTTAGAGACTGGAATATAGACATGCATGAATTTTTAAAATAAAACATCATACTTCAAAGATATATCTTGTTTTTAAATGATTGAGGCATTTTTCCACCTAGGGATAAGAGCTTATTACTGCCTTATATCAGGAGTATGAAACTTTGAAAATATTACATTACAGAATTGGGTTCCATTAACTAAGTTCAGCCCAAACTAGGTCTAGAAGTCCCTTCCTATAAGGAAGGAAGTTTCACATCCAGTGCTCAACTTTAACTTAAAGCCCTTTGTCCATAATGAATATTGGCTATTAATGTTTGGTTATTAATATTGTTTTTCCCTTTAATTTGTGCCCCTGTGTCTTTATATACAATGTTCACTGGATTTTTTCTGTATTGTATTCTGTAATTGCTGTCCTCAGAGAATTATAAGTGCTCTCAGATCTTCCACCACCATCCCACAAAATGCCTCTCTCAAGTTTGTGACTTTCAAGCTTTTTCTTGGTTACTTGGTCACTTAGTACAGCACAGAACTAAGTACTGTGCTGTATTTGATGTTCTCTATCTCATTTAATATTCATAACCAGTTTATGAAGACACTAAAAAATGTGTTTCAGGGGAGAGAATTAGCAACCGATAGGTGAATAATCTGGACCCAATTCTTTCCAAAGTTCTTGCCTATGCCAAGTTATATCAGTGGGGTTTGGGGAAGGAGAGGAGAAGAGTGAAAAACTGGTTGGTTTATTTACTGTGGCAAAGAAAAAGAAACACATCAGATTGATTGACATCCCATAAATTCAACCAGCTAATTAAATTTATCATTTTTATCATGATGTCTGAAGTGTTAAGAAACTTGACCATGGGAGGTTGACTGATTTTTGCCATGATAATAAAACTGGAAGATACATGTATACAAAGTGCAAATGGCAAGGGAAAGTTACAACGGGGCTCTTTTGTTCTATGTAGAATTCCATTCCATATGACTTCATGGTAATTTCAGAATAAGTGACCTTGCACAAGGTCATCTGGATACCATGTCAGAGAAACCCAAATAATATGGAGGTCAGAATATTTGAAAAAGCATGTGAGTTTAGGCTTCCATTGCTCAGGAATAATAGTGACAAAAATACATTTGGACATTTTTCTATACAACTTAGAAAGAAAAACTATTGTCCATAACATTTATTATTTAATATTTTAAATATTGTTTTGGAAATTAATGTCTTAGTTCTGAATATCCAGAACCTGCAGTAATATGGACAAATAGAGTTGACCCCAGTGTTGTCAGAGCAAAACTGAAACTATTTTTTAAGGTTCTACTGTAATGGAATCAAACATCCAAGTCATCATCCCTCTGTCCTTGTGTTATGTAAATTAGTTAGGGGTCCATATAAGTGTACCTGCATTTGTCTGTGTGTAGCCAAAAGAATGTGATGCTGTCTTAGGAAGCCAGCTGACAGGTGAAAGATGGGGCAGTCTTTTCCTGTCTGTGGGATAGTCACGTGTAGGATGTTCATAGTCAGACTGTTAGCTATACAATCATGTGTTTTATAAGTTATTCTTTGTGATCACTAAATTAATTGAAAAGAGACCTAACATCATTGTGAGTTCTGTGAAAGTGTAAGTTGAAATTTTGTAGAACAAACTTTTAATATTATTTCAAATGATAATAATGTAGGCAGTGAAGTGGCAAGTTCTCAACTTGAGTCTTGCAGTGTGCCAAGATTCTCTTAAATACTTCACACATACTCATTTATACTAATTTATTTAAAGCTTACACAATTCTCTTTGACACTCAGAATAGAGGAAGCTTTGGTAACTTCTCTACAGTCATAAAGATATGCCAGCCTATCCTATGAGTCGTATCTACTCACATCTGATTCACTTTTAAGTTGCGTGAAAATTTCTTATACATGTAGTTTTTTTAACATCTAAAATCAAACTACATATGTAGATATTTTTCATGGTGAGGGAAAGGAAACTATACATAAATTCTTTCTGATAGGCTCAGCCTGGGAAGTGTCTTTTTTCAATGGAGAACAACTTTGATATTTAAAATATTTATGATTCATAGACTACTTTTAATACTTGGCATTAAAATATCATGAGATTATTTGTAGTGTGATTTAGGAATGATGATGATGATGATGAATATAAATATAAATAGAGAGACTTCCCCTCCCCTATGTTTCTTTTTCTTTCAACATTGCTAATGTTCCTGCAATTTCTGCACTATGGAAATACAAATAAATCCACAATTGATTTCCACTGGGGTTTCTCTCTCATCACTTCCCCCATCCCAGAGCACGAGACTAATTTTGACTCTCACTCCTTTATTTGACCCAGGGATAAAGTAAATAGTGGAAAAAGTTTTCAAATACAAAGTAATCTTGTACCTAAACTGGAGGGCCCGAATACTTTAAGAAGAAAAGCAGAGTATTTAACTCAGAATTTTGTACTATAAAGGAACTAATTTTACAGTAGTATCATATTGAATATCAGGCAATAAGACTAATTGAATTACAGTCATCATGGGTTGAAAAAAGTATAGGGAATAACTTGTTTCACCAAATGCTATGCAATTTACTGTGTCTATTTAGACTTGATGTATAGACCCAGGTCAATTACTGCAATTCTTTAGTTGCCTACAACCTTTCCATTGAGGAAAAGGCAATGGAAACTCTGGAATGAGGATTTGTTCTGGTTAAGCAATTATTGACATATGTTAATATGAAATAATTAACTTTTATCTATAGACATCTAAATGAATGTGTGAAACAAGGTATGCATTTGCCATGAACATGTGTCTTTCTTGGAGGTTTTGTATAATAGTGTGTGTTCAGATAAAGAAAAATGTAATAAAAATGCATTTACAGTGGGAAAAAGGTACTTAGGACCCTGAATTTGCAAGCTTCTTTTATTCAGAAATTTTAAAAAATGCCATTTTAAAATATAGTTAAGTAGAATGTTCCAAAGAGTATTATGCCAGAGAATTTTACATATAGTGAATACAAATACACCAAAGAAAAAAGTTTAAAACCAACATCTTCACACCATAGTTAAACAACATATAGTTTATACATTCTGTCCCAAAGTAATAATTGGCTATGACAATATCCAAACAACTGATGAATCTACAGAAACCAAATTCTGTCTGCTATTTTGAGCAGTGGATCAGATATCTATTTGATTGATTTAGGTTGTTTTGCTTTGTTTTGGTTTCGTTTGGTTTTGAGACAAGGTCTCAATGTGCATTTCAGGCTGATCTTGAACTGACTATGTAGTGCAGGCTAGCCTCAAACTCACAGAGATCTTTCTGTCTCGGTCTCCTGAGTGCTGGATTACAGGCATCAGCCACCACACCCAGCTGATTTAGGTATTTTTATTTCTCAAATTTTACACTTTTCTAGGTTCTAGTGGCTTCTAAGGTAAGAACAGCTAGTCTTCAATGTGTCAAGCTCTCCCTTTAAAATTCATGTGTAGATCTGTGAGCAATTTAGGGTAAAGAAAGCACTGTTTCAGAAAAGCAGTAAGCAACTCTCCAGCATGACTCAAGACAGTAAACTTCCTAATGTGCACAAGTAGAAATGGAAGCTCAGTCATCCTGATTTTCACTACAATGATTTCTTTCATTTGACTACAGCTGTGGATACCTCTCATTCCAAGTTCTAGATATTTGTAAGTTGTTGATGAGCATTTTTGCATCAGAAGCCCTGGAATCACTCAGTTTCACTCCACAAAGAGTTGGAGATTTGATGGAGAGCAAAATTTCAACAGTATTGAAAGGAGGGAAACTAAACGTGAAGGAAGGATGACATGAGGGACCAGCGGCTGTAATTCAAGAGGGCAAGGAAGCTACTATGCACTTGTGGCTGAGTCAGATTGGCACTTGAGGTACAAGAAAAAGTATGCTCTTCCACGTGCACTTATCAGACTATCCTATTACATTCAAAATAAGTAGGAACACTGTTGTAGTCAGGGGTTACAGGGAGAACAACTGCATAAAGGACACAGAGTTTATAATACTGTTTTATGATGGTTGCCCAGAGTTAAACACAAGAAAGTGCAGGAAAATCTGTCCACAACACTAGAGACCCAGGATATTCAAACAAGGGCCGGGATCCTACAGCAATGTCCTGCATGAATCCAGCTAGAGAACCCAAACACATGACAATGCCTCCCACAAATCCAACTGGAAATCTAAGAGTCCACAATAAGGACTCACACCAGTCTATTTGATGGTTCTGTGCCAGGAAGGCCAAAGGTCAGCAGTGGAAGCTAGAAAGTCTATGCCAGTGGGTTGAAGGAGCTGTGCAGTGGGTTGAGCATTCTACATGAGAGCTGAAAAGTCACACTCAAAATAAGGAGTGGGACTGCCCTGAAGAGCACCATAGCCATCCTCAGCGGCAATGAGATCCTGTGCTCCTTCAACGATGAGAACAGTCTAGTACAGGTCAGGAAGCCCAGCGTGACAAGGTTCTCCAACACACATCTTCCCCTCCAGAGCCAGGAAGTGATGCACAACATAAGGAGCAGAGCTCCCCCAAGGTGAACCACAGCCACTCTCATTGATGAGGTCCCAAGCTCCTCCGATGATAATGGCTGAGTCCATATTGGGAAAGCCAGCATGACAAGCACCTCCAGGAAAACCATTGGCTCAAAACAGCAGCACTTGGAAGAAGCCACAATGCCTGGCTCTTCTTCTCCATGTCTCTATTTATGCTGGTAACTTTCTTCCGGTGGACCATCTTTACTCAACACTGTGCTGATGTAATTCAGCTGGTGCTAAGTTGACCACCAGTTTTTAATCCATAACAAACACTAATATATGTTCTACGATATGAAGTGTAACTATACGGTAAGTTCCCTGTTGCCAGTCTTGTCACTCCATTTGTCACCTTTAGAATCCCCTTGTCAGAATGTGAGGGCCCTTTTTGCAATCCAGGGCTGGATGAAGATGACTATTGTCTTGCACAATAATGCAGAACTTTAAAACCAACAGCAACATGTCTTTACTCTAAAATGTAATATTTTGTTCATGGATTTCTTGCTTAAATATATAACATTTAAATATTGCTAAAATTGATTAGTGAGTACTTTTTATACTCTTCCAAACTGTGTGTCCCCGGTTAGTGCCTTGCAGACCTCCTGGGAATCTTGGTCCTGACAGTATTTATGGTGAAATGAATCCCAAGGCAGAGGTAGTCTGTGCTTGGAAATGTCTGAGATTTCCAGTGTCAAACACACATTTTTGAAAAAGGAGTAAGGAAGAGGAAGAGGAAGAGGAGGAAGGAAAAGGGTGGAGAGTTTTCATGGGTTTGTATTACTATAAAACACACTGGAAGCAAGTGGAGTTTTCATTTAAAGAATTCAGAGATGTAACTGAATCTGGCAAAGAATGTTAGCAGGGCAGGATTTAAATCTGTGTTTCTAAGGTGTCTTTAATGCAGTTCATTTCTAAAACAAAATTATACTCCAAGGAAGGTTAACACATGTGACATGTGGAATTAGACATGACTAAAAGCCTTGGCTATGCTTTTTGACTGTGACCTGGAAATGTCAGTCCCACAGCATGAGCTGTGTAAAACTCATGGTGAGAAATCAGAACAAGTAGGTATTGCTTACACTCAGTAGTGCCTGCAATTCAGGCCATAGGGACAAACAAGAAACAAACAGTAAAAAAATTATTTCATGTCTTGCAAAATCATGAAAAGGTACTTATTATATTCTAGTTGTGAAATGCAAGGTTTTCATTTTTAATAAATAATGGGAATTTAGTCTTTCTTGAGTGAACTTCAAATTGGACATACAGGCAGCTGTCTGACAAAACACAGTATCTCAATGGATAGCTGATAAACAAACAAACCTACAAAATTCTAAAGTATGTGAAGTTACACAAAGATAGTATATATGACATACACACTAATACCGACTGCAAGTTTGGATCTTTTGTAGAGTCTGCTTTACAAATTTCATTTTCCATTATTTCCTATTTAACTCTGTGCTGTCAGTATGTCAAATAACATATTGGGCAGGTCAGCATTACCTACATTTTGAGGTACCCTAATAAAAGTGTAGTCTTTGAAGTAACATTTCCCACATTCTGTGTGTGGACAATGGTGACTGCTGTAATTCTTTAATCTGAGGACTGTTGCGAGGATTAAATTTATGTGTCATGAGAGTCGACAGTCACTGTGCACCAAATATCCTGCGTCAGACACTAAATGCTTTTAGATCCAAGAAGATCAGAAACCTGGTAGTTTGGGAGGGAAACAAGCTGCCAAAGAATCTAAGCCAGTATAAGACAATCTTTGATGAAACTGAAAATTTTGCTCCTCAAAATTCTATAAACTAAAAGTGGGCCAAACAAGCTAACAGTTCTTAGAGAGGAATGTTCTGCAATGTCTACCTCCTAGGTGGCCAGAGTAGAGAATGGATAGGAAGAGGACAGTTAGCATGGACCCTGTGAACAAGAAAGGGACCTAACGGAGGGCATTTCTAAACTTTCAAGGTAGATGGCCTTATCATGTTTGGCCAGCAACATTTCAGAATTGCCATGGACTATGTCAGTGGATCACAACCCTGGGGTTGTCCTATTATTTTTTCACATGGGCTTTGGAATGAGAGTGTTGGCAAACTGTGTTAGTTTTACTTCATTCATTTCCAGACGAGGAAGGGACTTATCTAGATTTGATGAAGACATTACAGAAACATTGCTCAGACTTTGAGTTGGATGCTATGAATGGCCAGGGTTTAGGATTACCTGTTTGTGGGAAGGTGTTAGATATGTTTTGTATGTTGGAAGAAGGGAGGAAAGGATACCCAGAGGGGCTCAGGTGGTAATTGATCAGTGATCAGCTTCATGTTGTGTACCTTTCCTAACATTCCTTGTCATTGACTGGAGGCATGTGATGGTCAAGACGGGATTGAAAGGACAAAGGATGACTCTGGAGACAAGTAAGAGCAGGTGTGACCCTATGTTTCTCTCATTCTCCATGTCCCTGCTCTTGTGGGCTCCATGGTGTGGATCATGGAGGTCCCAAGTATTCACTTTTATGTGAATTAGAAACAATTCTTTGAAATTCTTTAACAAAGACACATCTTTCATTTCAAAGTGGAAAAGACAAACATGTTGGTAAGTGGGGGTGCATAGACCTAAATTCAAGTTGTTTTATTAATGACAAAAAAAAAAACCCAAAACAGGTGATTTCTTGATGCCATGTTTTGTTCCTGGAAGGGCAGTATCTATTTAGAAGAAGAAAAGGATGAGAAATAGGGGAAATGCCAGGGAAGGAAAGAAAGAAAGGAAGAAAGAAAGAAAGAAAGAAAGAAAGAAAGAAAGAAAGAAAGAAAGAAAGAAAGAAAAGAAAGAAGTGTTGGTAAAGCATGTTAAGACTTATTTTGCTTATTTAATGCAGCTTTGGACTGGTCTGGAATGTGGGGATATGGGACAGATATTCATAATTGAATGTTTTATTCTTATACAGTAGACATGAGCATTCTAAATTTAAATAAGGTTATTTTCAAGAGAAGGTCTAAAGTAGCTTTGTAAATTGAACACCTTACTGAAGACCAAAGTCAATTTGCTTGATTGGTTGTAATTTGATATGTTAAATACATGGAGGAAGTTTCTAACATTTTAAAGAAAAGAAGAACCTTAAGAAATAGTTATTAATCTGGATTAAAACGATTAAGGTGTAAATAGTATAGTGAATATAGTGAACAATTACTTTGTACAGAGGATAGAATTTTAGTTTGTGTATGTCTAAAAACAGCTGACAAATGTATAACTTTTGAATCACTTGGGTTACATGCAGTTATTTTAGCATTGTGCAAAATAAAAGTTTAGTTGTATAAAATGAACATAGTTAAGTGTTAAGATATTTCACTAGGATTAAGCTAATCCTTCTCTAACACAAGGGAAAATAGTTGCCAATAAACTCTATTTTTAACAGCCACTTGAGAGACAAGATGAGACTTATAAAAATCCCTTTCAAAAAGTTTCCCAGTACAATAACAGTTTACACCCAACACACACATAAATACATTTCAAAAACTTTGCCTCTGCCAAGTTACAGAGTCTGACTTGTCAGAGTTACATCATGCTTTTAAAGCATGTCTGAAATGAAGCTTGTCATACATCGGACTTCAGTGAATCTAGAAGGGCTGCCTTTGTCTTCAGACACTCAATGAATTGCATTCCCTTTGAGTTTATAGAAAATTGCTTCACTATCAAAATTCCACACATGGAATGAAAAATAATGGTTTTGTTGCATTTTTTGCAATATATTGTTTTCATTCATATCCATGTATGATGTAGTTCCCCACCCCACAGTTTTTATAATGTTGGGGTCAGTGCACAGAGATGCATGCAAAGCACCATACAAAAAACAGTTTATGATTTGGCCCCTTCAGTATACACTTTCTGGACTACAGCATCAAGGATGGACCAACCATACATGGACCGGCCTGTCCACAGAGGAAGGATCTTGGCCTAGGCATTATTAAGATTTGGTTTTGTGTTTCCTTTTCTTTCATTTCAGGAACCAAGAGTGGAGTAACACCTTTTGGTTCACATGTTCTTTCTATGGGTGTGTTAGTGTCTAATTCATTGTCTAATTTTCCTAGAGAAGAATTTACTTTTGAAGGTAATTTTGTATTTTATTGGGTATTAAATTTAAAACTTGAAATTTGTTTTTCATATGATATTTCCAGTTTCTTCAGAGGTAGAAATAGGTGTTTCAATATATTCCCTGTATGCAAATAATGCTAGTGTACCTATCTTTATTATAGCCATGGATCTATTTATAACAAAAATACAGAAATTGGGAATAATTTAATATGGGAAATCACATATGCTATCACACTAGGGCTTTATTAATGATGAAGAATGGTGCTAAACAATTTTAAAAGTACTTTTGTTTGGAAAAAAGAGACACGATTTTGTTTATCAGGTCATGTTTCTATCAGATACATGGCAAATGTCTAGATGCTAGAATGCTATCTCGGTACTGTCATACTAAGTGAAGGTTAACTTGAGAATGATTGAAATATTCCTAACTAGCAATGAAAGAAAAGTCTGACAAATATTTTTAATTGATTCCTCTTCTTTCATTCCCTTCTCAATATCTAGCTTCCAGTTCTTAATTTTAATTTCAAAAATGTCAATCTTAGATTATACAGTCTGTGATGTCTGCATGCATAATCATATTTCATTATCTTGAGACCTTTCACTCTCTGGTGTGTCTGCATGGCCATCTTCTCTACCTTAACTGGTAAGCCGATTAGGCAAATGAGTTGGTTGAAACTCCGTGCATTCTGTTGTCTTATCATCACAAGATATTTGTGATAGATGTGACTTCAGACTCTTTCAGAATGCCTATATTATAAAGTGATTACCACCTAAAGTGAGCAGTGATGGGGTTTTAAAATAATTTGTCCTGAAATTGCAAAGTGGTTTTCTTACTTCTGGAAATCTGTGAGCTTTATATGGAAACTATAGTGTGTGAATCATGATATCAAAGAAGTCTTCAATTTAACAGCCTAGAAACACTTTTTAAAAGGTACTAATAATGGAATTTTGACTATATTATCTTCAAGTCTGGAGTCCTGATTTTGCTTTTAGCTGAGCAAGCTCTACTAGAGTAACCCTTTAACAAATCACTTTATACTTTGATAAAATGCACATGCAAAAATGAGCTTCGCTTCCTAAACAATGAGAAGTTATTGGAAAGTGGACCATAGCAGGCAGATCGAGGAACTGCAGAAGTGATCCTGGGAGATGGAGCTACAGTTCCTATTTTTCATGGCTTTGAATCGGCTGGTAAGCTCTGGTCTATGCCATGTTTAAGGATTGACCAGTTAAAATTCAGAAGAAAACTCATATTTTTCTGGCTTGAAGAACCTGAGTTCAGAGTTTGAGGCAACCTCAGCTGCTGAGTATTGAGAAGATAAAGGCAGTGAGGAGCTTTGAATTTTGTGTAAAATGTGATAGTTATTATGACGAATGACTCTTCGAAAACCAGTCATATTATGATACCCACTGAGAAAATATGCTAAATCAAAACAATGCTAAAGACTAAATCTAATTCAAAATATATGTCCTATGATGACTGTGTAATAGCATGTAATATTTATTATATATATACAGAGAAAGAGAGAGAGCGATTGATTCATTTGCTGAGAAAAATAGAACTTTCTTCTCATAAAATAGGATGCATACACAGTAAAGATTTTAAGAACAGGCTTGTGATTCTGTAACTATAATTTATCTTTGTTTACTTTTTAGAGCAATTTGAAAACATTCATTTTGTCACACATGTTTTTAGAGTACAGTCATGACAAGTTATTAACCAAAAGCAGTATCACATATGACTTTAAGGGTACATAATTTTTATCTATAACTTTTGCTTCATATTTTTAATGTTAGTATACTAATTGTGGTTGAAAAAAATCTGCTTGAATTTCAATATCTATTATCTAATTTGTCCAATGAATTTGTTAGATGGCACCCATCTCTCTACTCTGCTTTATGACTCACTTTAATGGCATTCCTACTTGAAACTTCTCTCCTATTATCAATTTGAAATTCATATCTGTAGTTAGCATGCGAGTCAACCTCATCTGTTAGGTTGGATCTGCGTGGTACCTCTCGCAATGTCAAATGAGTAATAGAAGCTTAACAATTCTCGAATGGACTAAATGAATGAACGCATAACCAAATGTCCTAGAGAAAAGCAGAATACTGTTAAATTCAAAAGGGTATGCTATCGTGGTCAGAATTTTCTTTGCTACATTAGGATATTAGACTTAGTCTTATGACAGTCTGTCAGAGCCATAGATTTTAATATTCCTTTTCTTTTTTTGTACCATTTCCTTTGGGTTTCAGGGAAATAAGAGCAAAAACTTACATGCTAAAGATCTAAAATTATTACAAAAGACACATTCTTATTAACTCCCTCAAAATATCCTACCTTATTACAAACACATTTGACTCCACTGTTCTTACCTCTTTCTGAGGCAGTTCCAGCAGTATTCTTTCATGAGTATCTTTTCAGGGTATGATCAAAATTATGGTGAATGTTACTGCCAAGTGCCATCCCATGGAAAGGCAGATTCATAGAAACCTTACAGTGCATCCTCATCCATTTTATTCAGGGCACTTGGTGCTGTTCAACTTCTGGCTCTTATGTGATGTCAAGAGACCCTGCAAGGTAGCTATTGTCAAATCAGAGCATCAAGGCAGCCATGATTATCCCAACTAAAGCACTCCTGCAAAAGGGACTTCCAGAACTGTTCAGAAAGGGGAAGAATATGTTCTAATTGAGGGGTAGTATTCTGAAGGAGATTAATCACCATGTGTTTTTTACTGTAATAATGTTTTTAAAATTTAAACATTCACCATTTTTGATCACACCTTGGATTTTTAAGCGACCTTACTGATGCTATACTACAGTGCCATTTATCCTAATTTTAATGGCTATAATCAAATTCAAAAGATTTGAGAGAATGGAGACTGTGATGTAGCTAAAGTTATCATTAACCAAAAGTTAGTGAAGATCTCACTAAGTTCACAAAAACCTGGATTTTTACATGCACAAATCAGGGTATTGTTTTGTTTCCCTCAAGTACTGTTTTTTGAACTGCCTGTTAACTCTACAAGAATTTATGTTTCTCTGTGTCATAAAAATGTTTGAAATATGCTTAAATCAATAAGAATAAATTTTCATTGAAGTAACTATATTCAGAGATGGTTTGTTTTTTCAAATGTCATCTCAAAAACACACTGTTAACCACATGGGAAGTGTCAACTTGGAACTCTTAGAGGTTGGATCAGTCTTGTTAGTATTTGAGATCCTGGTTCCAGAAAGTCTAGTTTTATTTGCCAAACCAGCTGCCCCAATAAAATGTTGCCCTTACACTTTACCCTTGCTTGGTAAATGCGTATAAGAAGGGATATCCTGAAAAGTGACATTTTTTAGAGACATTACTGTTTCTTGTCTTTGAGGATTACTTGCTAGAAGACCAGCTCATGCCCTTTAACTCCACCTCCATGCTCTGTGGCTGCATCCATCAATTTTCCTTTCCATAAAGATGTCTTAACTGTCTTTTCAGCTGAGTTATGCTTCTGTTTTTATTTGGCAATTTACTTTCCTGGTTTAACATGCCAAACAAACAAAAATGGTCTTTCTGGAAATTCTTCACAAAGCTTATTTTATAGATTTTTTTATTAAAGTTTACATTGCAGACCTAAATGTTTTCTATCTATTTATCAAAAGGATCAAATGCTTACCTTCATTTTGAACATACTGTGGTGGGAGGATTTCCTGTTATCTTCAAAAGTTCAGTGAAATTTTGTTTTAGTGTTTTGTCATGTATTGAATAGAAACTTTGAAAATGATAGAGTCAGAAGAAAAGTCTTTCTTAACCTTTGAATTCTAAAAATAAATATTAGTAGCTAAAAGTCATTAAAAATCAAAATTATGGTACGGTTTTTCATGGTATTATTTTCAAACAGAGAAAGAAGTTTTTGACTGGTGCCTGAGTGGCAAAGTTTTATTTTCATTATTTATATTTACATTCTTCAGACCCCTATGTACTAATTGCACAGTATGACTTTATCTCATTGTGTGTTGGTCTTAATTAAGCTAGGAAGATCAAAAATTTCTGAAAGCTATTCTTGCTCTTTGCATGTGATATGGTAAAAATAATGCGAGAAACAAAACTTTTTTTTTTTTCTGTCTTTTTGAGACAGGGATTTAGTATGCAGTTCTTGCGGGCCTTGAACTCACTTTGCAATCCAGGTTGGCCTCAAACTTTCAGTGATCCTCCTGCCTCAGCCCACCAAGTGCTAGGATTACAGAAGTGCACCATCTTTTATCACTGTAGTAAAGTCTTATTGTAGATAGATACATATTAATAGGTGATTAAGAAGAAAGTGGGTGGATATTATTCCAAACAGCAACAAATATGCTCTGAGACTTAACTCTAAAATATTATATTTTACTTTACTATAGAGTAATTACTTCAGATTTTGCTAAATTTACAATGTTCCTCCTTGTGTTCCAAGACTAAGGATGGTGATGTATCTGGTACTACTTGTGGGTAGGAGGAGATTTCTTCATCTCTTCCTTCAGTCCAATTGAAATAGTGAAGATAACTGCACTTCGAAGGCCAGAAGACACATAAAGTAGTATAATAGGTCAGATTTTCTGAGATAGTGGGAGCATATTTTGGAAGACTAGGACTCAGGGGCCAGCATCATTATTCCCTATTTACTGGACACCACCTGTGTCCCTCACCTACCTTCTTCATCAATTTGAGAGCTACCCGTTGTTGGTTGCAGTTGACTAATGTAGCGATAGACCCGTAACTTTAGCCAGGCCCTTCATCATCTTTGCTGGAACTGGGCAGGGGTGGGATGGGGCTGAATCCAGTAGTTCCAGCAGTCAAACTAAAGTGTGTAAAATTCAAATATGGTTAGTGGCTGTGGTGGGTAAATTTGTAGGGTGGTTCTCTCGCCACTATTCATGGTGCTCATGTATTTGTATAATTCTCTTCTTTACCTGTGAGCAGATTCTTTACCTTGCTTTTAACCCATATAGTATGGTAAATGTGATGGATGTCATTTACGCTGACACCGTCTTGGCTGACATTGGAAAGTAAGCATCTATAAATCCTATAACCACAGGGAATGAATTTTGCCAAAAATTTAAGGCAAATTTCAAGCAGATTCTACCCTTCTTAGCCTCTGCTAAGTCTAAACCCTGGCTAGCACTCTCATTGCAGTCCTATGTTATTCCAGACAGAGGACCCAGAGAAGCCAGGCCAGGACTTCTGACCCACAGGACCTGTGAAATAAGAAGTTTATGCTGTTTATGGCTAAATCTGTGGAAAATTGTTACATAGCAGAAGACTACTATTGAGATGGGCCCATCTTTCCTACCAACTGGGGCAAGCACTGTAAGAAGGAGTCAGTGAACTGAGAATCAAAATGGACAAGACCCCAAGAGGTCCTTTAAATGTCAAATTTTAGTTACTCTTGAAGCTAAGCTGTGTTTTTGTTCCTTCCATACTTTAACTTTCCAACATGTCCATTTTCCTGCTACCTTTTGCTTTTTATCTAAACCACTTTTTCCCTAAAACTTTTGAACAAGACAAAGCCTAATGTATTTTGTTCACAGAGTTATAAAGAGCGGACATAAAGAATCCAATCCTAGGAAACTTTTGCTTACTTTCTAGCTGAACACTGAACCTAGGAGATACAAAGCTATCCAGATTAAATGAGAGATGTTTAGATAAACACCTAAAAGTTTAGAGTCTTAAGTTGTTAAACACTTCCAAATTTCTACAAAGCCTAACCATGAATCCTACACCTAAAACAGATAGATTTTTTTTTTACCTGTATATCTGACTATACAATGTCTAGAAGACTAATTTCATGTTTTTTCTTTTGATGTTTTGTTGTTGGATACAGGCTAAATTTAAACATAATAATATTTGAAACTTTGACTGTATCCTTTTGACTTAATTTAATGTCTTTAATTTTATTAATTTTCATGATTGCCAAGTACAATAAGATACATGGAAAGTTTGTGGCTCTTTTTCTCTTTCTTCTCAAGTCTTTCCTTTGTTTTCTAACATTTTAATTTGGATGCATTACTCAGTAAATAACAACAATGTTTTGGTTAAAAAAATTCCTAAATGTGTTTCCCAGTTTTATCCTACACATGAGAGAAATACTGTGATGAGGGTAATACTGCAAAACACAAAGCCAGGATATCAGCATACACAATGCAGATTTAGCTTGATTCTCCAAAACTGCTTAATAATATTATGGGCTCATTGTGCATTTTATGCTTTTTTTCTTTTATTTTTGGGCACAATGACATCAATTCATCTGACTCTTTCTGCTGTCTTTTCTGCTCTTCTAAAGACAATGCTGGGAGTTGATCACTCACAATAGTATTAGTTCTGTTGTGCTAATATAGGTGTTAATTTAGAAAGACAAATCTTGATTGAAAACAAGAAAATAAAACTTCCTCCTCATGTTCATTGCTTAGAGATCACCAATAAATATATGTAAGACTAGCAAAAGTAGGAAATGTCAGGTTTCTCAACTGCTTTCTTTTCAGAATTTTGTGAAGTTTGTTATGAAAGTCAATGAGAAAGACATAAATTATTGAAAAATCATCATTACTTATCTATTTATTCAGAGATTGATTACTTAAATATTAAGCATAGGGATATGGCTACATATACAAAAATACTATTTGATGATAAGCAAATATGATCCTGGAAGTGTAAGAACTGAATTTCATGAGTACACCTACAAGTTATTGGGAGGATCCTTTTTCTTTCTCCATTCAGCAAGTGTTTCTCTGGTCTGTGGTGTCAGGCAAGTTCCTATCACACAATCAGTCAATGAGATCAATAAATGTTTTGATTCATAATAACATTTATGGTACCTACTAGACCATTGAAGACATTTTTATCATGGTTATTCAGATATAAAGATAAGAATAATATAATGCCAGGAGAAGGTCTACCCAGGACAGATCTTCTCAAATTATGTTGCCTAAAGGTCATTTATCTGCTATCTCAGTGGGTGATCTGAGAATGAAATGTTCCATAAACAAGTAAGGTTGGAAAATGCCTTTCATTAAGTTACTTGAGAGTAATAAGCTTTAGGAATCTATTGTGCAGAATTGTGCCTATAATAATACCACATCATATATCTCAAAATTGATGAAAGAAGCCAGGTACAGTGGCACAGGCCTTTAATCCCAGCACTACAGAAAGCTGAGGCAGAAGGATTGCAAGTTTGAACCCAGCCCGGGCAACATAATGACTTAGCATGACCCTGCTTAAAAAAAAAAAAATGAAGATGCTGAAAATGTAACTCAGTGTAAAGACCCTAGGTTCAATCTCAGTAATGAAAAAAAGAATGCTGAAAGGGTAGATTTTAGTTTTGCTAATCAGGTCTGGGAGTTTGGCTCAGTGGCTTAAGTGCCTGACTGGCAGGCACAAAGTTGTGAGTTTGATCCCTGGTGCAAAAAAAAAAAAAAAAAAAAAGTTTTGCTAATCATAAAAAATAAGTATGTAAGGTGACAGATTTGTTTATTAGCATGATTTAATCATTCCACATCATAAACACTTAATCCAAACATCATATTGTGTCCCATAAATATATATAATTATGATTTATCAATTAAAAATAAAAAGAATGGTCTTTATGAAATTTAATAATAAAGACTAATATATGCTAAAGGTTCTGAGAAGTGCTCATATATAAAATTAGAGGAGGGAAAAAAAGGAGAAAAGGTAAAAGAAAGAAACTTGCTTAAATATTAAATGAACACTTACTTCTGTGGAGGACACTTTTGCCTGTCACAGCCTGCTATTTGTCGACTAGCGCCTGCAAAGGCTCAGCCCAGCTCCATTTTGGAAACTCTTTTCAGAAGCAGCAGAAGCAACCAGATTGAGGGTCACTCATCAATGAAAGGGGTCTCTACTGAGCTTTCCCTCTGTGCCTGTCACTATCACAGCAGTGAGTACAGAAAATGTGATTTTGAGCTAGAACAATGGATCCTGCCCATCCTCCACGAGACAGGACTAGTGCAATGCTTAAACAAGCAGTAGCCATGAAATGTGATATAGGGAAAGGTAGAGTGTTGTGTGTGTGTGTGTGTGTCTGTATGTGTATTTTTTATGATAAAAGGATCTTGCTAAGTCACTAAATTGCCCAAATTTGTTATCTCCTGCCTCAGCATCCGAGAGTGAAGGATTTTAATAAAGCACATCTGTGTTGAGAAACACAAGACCGGGGTTGTGGACATGGTAGTCATTGAAGGTTCCCTGGGGGAGGAGATATTTAAACTAGGACTTGACTGATCAGTTGCTATTTACCAGGTAAGGAAACCGAGAAGACATATCAGTAACAAGAATGACTTTACTGCAGGGTAGAAAGCCTGGGAAAGAGTCTATGTGGGGCCAGCGATGACTCCTTACTGGTTGAGAAGCCTAGTATGGGCTAAATTCTAAAGAGTTTGATGTATCTTTCTTCTGTAGCTAACAACTTTTCTTCCCTTAAATTACAAGTTTAAGTACTATCTTGCTTAACTCAGTCTACATGTGCAAAATGAATGCCGCTCTTGGCTTCCAAGTTCGTGCAGCATAATTAGCACTTAATACTCCTCTCTGTGTACTGACCCCTCAGGAGACTTACATCGGCTAATTCCACTGAGTATGATTTTTTCAGCTTACTTTCAGTGGCTTTATGTCATTGTAAAATTTTATAAAATTTTATCACTGCCTTTCCACTTAAGCAAACTGGTAGATCCCAGTGTGCTAAATGTCAGACCTGAAGATGCCCAAATTTTTTGTCCAGCTTTTTCTAGACATGAAAGTTATTTTATACGTGTTCATTTGGCAGCAGTCTCTACATAAGGAAACATTGCAGTGCATGCTTGATTTTTTTCAATTAAGTTTTAAATGAATGCAGAAGTCTGAGTGCTTACTCCTTTTAAATGGCTTAAATTTAACAATACATTTTGCACTGTGCAATAAAGAAGCAACTGTAAATGCAATGAATATTTGTTTATGATGCCTTGGTGGTAATTGGGTTTAGCAAGACACGTAAAGGGCAGTTTACTTCAGATGACTTATTGGAAATATGAAAGGAAAGCAAGTCTCCTTTCTACAAACAAGCTTCCTTTCTTCAATCCCAGCAATGGTATTACGAATAAATTGCACAACAGATTTAATACCAAGCATAAACGACCCTTGTCCCAGATGCATGGACATAACTTATAATTACTATCCTATGTAAAGTAAGCTATTACTATTTGACTTACATTTGCTATAATTACTGGATATTATTCTTCAAGTAGCTGGGAATAAATGATCATTAACAGATGATGTCCTTTGTAATCCTGATATATGATAACCAGTACAATTTTATTCTTCCCTCTGGTGGTAAAGTGTTCAGTTTATAATAACAATTTAAGAACTGGGAGGGGTGGGGGTTAGAGCCTGCTTCCTGGAGGATCGCTGGAAATGTTCTGCTTCTATAAAATGCCACTAATTTATTTATTTTCCTTCAGCATGTTTATTTTTGACCAAGCTGTGTTTTTCTAGTTAAGAATCTCAATCCGTCAGAACCTATTTTGGCCCAGCTGTGGTTCAGTTCTTTTTCATTGCCGTAGGAAGACCAGCACAGGATGAGACGCAATTGTCTTTAAAGTTAGCGATTTCACCCATGACAAGGAGGATGCCTGTCTTTCCAGTGACTGCATTTTCACCCTTAAATCCCAAAGGTCACTCGAAGGTAATGTTTTTCTTAAAACATACCTATTAAAGTGACCTAAGCTTTAACATAAACACAACCTTTTAAAATGTGGGCCCCTGAGAAATCCGGGATTTCAATATTTGAATATGAAAAGGAGAACAAGGCATAATGAAATTCCTTTGAAGCAAGACTTTTTTGCCCTAATTTTAAAGAAGGCTGATTACTTAACAGGATTCCCTCCACCTCCACACAAATGTATCCTCCACTAAGAATGTGTTCCAAGAGTAAGTACTAGCTCTTACATGTTATCACTATATGGTCCTATGTAGATATTTCTATTGTGTTAACTATTAAAAAGAAGAAAGATCAACATTTTGTGATTCAAACTTTTCCCAACAGTATTATTGGAGAGATACTGCAAATGTTTCTACTTCTCTGACATTTTGCTTCACTATAAAAGTTGTTGGATTTCTTTGAAAATATGATTAAAATGAATAAGGAAGGAAAACAGAAGTGAACATGCATTAAATGCCTACTGTGTGTTGAGTGTCTTTATGGACACAGCTGTACAATTAGTCACTCTGTTTCTAAGAAGACAGTTTAGAAATTCTGCACTAATTTTCCAGTCCTGTTTCTTATGTGACTTGTGGTTTCCTGAACTTTGCAAGGTTCTTGCAATCTACCTTGTAAATTTGCCACAGGGCTGTTTGTCTTTGCAGCTGAAAAGGCCCAAACAGGACAGACGATGGACATAGAACCATAAAAGCTGGATGGCTTGATTCATTGCAGGTTATCTCAGGGATGGAACCTGTACTTCCAGTTCCTGGATGAGATCAACTGAGCAAGAAATGGAATTAACTGCCTCTTACCATCTAAAATAATTCTCCTTCACTTTTGTAGCTTGGGCTGTAAGTCCACAAACAGAAACTAAATGTCAGAAGAAGCTTGGGAGACCCCTCCAATGGAAGAAAATATTGTAATTATTTTTTACTTATACCACTTGAAAGAAAGAGCAAAATGCATGGAAGAATTTGCTTTAAATCTTGTTATTTTATATTTGTATCCAATTATAAAAGCAAAACATGCTCACTTTAGAAAACATAAAAGACATAAAAAAGAAAATAAAAATTGAATATAATGTGACCATTAGGAAATAACTATTATATATATATACTTCAAAATTAGAACATTGTCTTATATATTTCTGAAATTGGGATTATATTGTAAACAAGTCTACTTAAAAACTTACTTTGCTTGCGTGTCTTGCAGATCTTTTATTTGTAGCACAGTTAGGAAGCCCAAAATTTAATGTGGAAGGTTACATAGTTCCAGGGACAATTTTTTTCCTACGTATTACTGTGAGTTTCTTCTAGAGCTCATAAACACACCTCAAAATACAATTTTCCATGTATAAAGTCCTGTGGTTATAATGTACATAAATATTTGCATGTATATGTGTTTAAATGTCACCCTACTATTGGACATTTCTTTTGAAATCTATTTGGGGTCATCAGTAATATTCTTGGAAAGTCTTTGTGATACTTCCTGGTCATGCTTTTTACCCACTCATAGGTCTTGTACACCTACTAAGCACATGGTAAATGCTCCATTAGAATGTTTTGAATAAATTAATAATAATTTTCTCTGAATCTCTTCTAATTTCCTGGGGAAATATTTGCAGAGATAGCATTACAATACCAAATTTATTGAACTTTAATAAGTGTCCCCCCTTTTTTTTGTACCAGGGATTGAACTCATGACCTTGCACTTCCCTGGTAGGTGCTTGTTCTGGTGCTTATTATACTATATCCCCAGTATAATAAACTTCCCTTAGAGGAGCTGCATTTCCCACTAACATCAGCACCCATGAAGAGGGGGTTTATTCTGACTGAAGCTTTGCATAAAATGTAAGTATACACTCTAAGTTATAACAATGCTTTCAAGATCCTCTGTATGACCCTGGAGACCTTGTGGTATTCAAATTCTATACAATTTTACCTACTTTAAAGATAGTCTTCTTAAATCTAGAAGTCTTTTGGTGGAAATTCAGTAGCATAGTTGGATACAAAGACAACATTCAAAAATAAGTAGCCTTCCTGTACATGAATAACAAAGCCACTGAGAGATAAATCATGGAAAGAACACCTTTCACAGAAGTGTCTAAAAACATGAAATACCTAAGAATCAATCTACAGAAAAAAGTAAAAGACTTCTGTATTTAAAACTACTATACTCTATAAAAGGAGATTGATGAGATACCAGAAAATGGAAAAATATCCCTTAATCCTGAGTAGAAAGAACCAGTATAGTGAAAATGGCCATATTTCCAAAATTGTTACACAGATTTAATGCAATCCTGGTCAAAATTACAAAACAGTGTGTCTCACAGAATTAGAGGGAAAAATCCTAAAATTTACTTAAAACCAGAAGAGATCTAGAAAAGTAAAGGCAATTCTGAGCAACAAAGGCAAGGCAGGGAGTGTCACAATCCCTGACTTGAAATTATACTACAAAACTACTGTGTTAAAACAGCATGGCAAAACCCCCAAACAAAATGAAACAACCAAACAAAACCAGACCCAGGGATCAATGAAACAGATTAGAGGATGCAGAAGCAACTTCAGACATATTCAGCCACCTTATCTTTGACAAAGGAGCCAAACACTTTCACTGTATGAAAGATAACCACTTAAATAAATGATGCTGGAGAAACTGGCTTTCCATATGTTGAAGATTAAAACTAGACCTATATCTTTCACCACGTACTAAACTAAAATCTAAATGGATCAAAGAACTAAACATTAAAACAGGAACACTAAATTTGATGAAAGAGACAATAGGTGGAACTCTTGAAGACATTGGTTTCGGCAAAGGCTTTATGAACAAAATCCTGATTGAACAGGAAATACAACAAAGAATCAATAACTGGGATCTCATATTATTAAAAAGTTTTTGCACAGCAAGAGAAACCACCAATAAAGTAAAGAGACAATCCACAGTGTGGGAAAAAAATTTTGCCAGGTGTTCCTCAATTGACTAATACCTAGAATACATAAAAGAAATCAGAAAACTCAGACATCCCACCCCAAACATAAAAACTAAATCCAAAATAAATAAATAAATAAATAAATGGTATCTGAAGCAAATAGACAGTTCTCAAGTAAAGAAGTAGAAACAATAAATAAGTATATGAAAATATGTTGAACATCGCTGTTATTTGGAGAGATGCAAATTAAAACTACACTGAGATTCCATATTACTCTAGAAAGAATAGCTATTATCAAGAAATCAATAACAGATGTTGGTGGGGATATGGGAAAAATGAAACCTTTCTTTACTGTTCATGGGGGTGTAGACTGGTGCAGTCACTGTGGAAATCAGCGTGGAGATTCCTCAGAAAACTAAAACTAGAGGTTTCATTTGACCCAGCCATTCTCTTTCTTGGTATCTTCCCAAAAGATTTAAAAGCATCATAGCACAGTGATATTGTACAACCGTGTGTATAGTGGCACAATTTGTGATAGCTAAATCTTGAAAACAACCCAAATGCCCATCAATTAATGAAGAAGGATACACTTGAGACATTTGTAGGAAATGGATGCACCTCAAGATCATACTCCTAAGTGAAATAAGAGTGTGTGTAAATACCACATTGTTTCTGTGATGTGAGAAACTGAAAGTGTAAATAAGTACCAGAATGTATTCTAGATATTGTGAAATAGAAAGAAAATGTTCAAATGGGAAGGGGAACTAGGAAGGGAGGAGGAGGAAAAGAAGAAAGGGGAAAGAAAAAAATGGAAACAAAGCTTTTGTAAACGAGGGGAAGATGGGTTGAAGGGAGGGGAGGGAATGAGAAAAAAAAAGAACCAAGTTATGTCATGTACAGGTACAAATTCCATATGATGAATGTGATCATTATGTATACATAAAATGTACCAATAAAAATTAATTTTAAAAAATTGGAAAAAAATGTTTAATTATCTTTTAATATTTTTTCTTTTCTAAAATTCTTAGTAATGGTAACACTGAATTTCCACTCTAATTCATAATTTGGTTATGTTAACTTTTTTCTATGTGCTTTGATTTTGGTTTTTACTGGACTTTAACGGAGGGTGTATAGTGGTTCACTGATTGCTTTAATTTGAGAAATTTAGTTAAGTGAAGTTTAACTAAATTGGTTCAACAATTCTACACACTAGGGTGTAGAAGAACCACTTTAGGGTAGCTTGTCACCTGGAGGGCATAAAGGAAAACAGAGGGAGGAAGAATCTGGTTCTGTTTCTTTGGAGAAGCTCTAGTCTTCACCTGCAGTTTGGATATCATCTCCTGGCTTCCAGTGCAGAGTCATTAGCTTTCAGGGTAGACTCTTCAGCCTTCTAGCAAAGATTCTTTGGCTTCCAGTCTGGATCCTTCAGCTTTCTGGCATAGACTCCCAGCTCCCACTGCAGACCCATCACTTGCATGGACACTGCAGTGAGCTCCAGAAGTGGGACTGAATCCTTTGGTCTCAAGGTGTGGATACCCTCTTCATGCTTCCTTATCCAACTCTGTGAGTGACCATTGTAAGCCAATCTTGTAATTTTTTATACATTTGTTTGTCTTATGCTATATCTTTTTCTCTAGTAAAAGACTGACTGATGTCGGGGCGGGCAGCATGTTGTGCAGTTTTGTTTAATACGTTTACCTAGATGAACTCACTGAAGACTGAAAATTTCAGTAATTAGGAACACAGGTGTTGGGGTCCTTCCACTGGTTCAAATAATGATTGCTCTATAACTTTGTGCAAGTGACAACTCTTGACGTTCTTACTGTCTGCCATGACTAATATAATGAATAAATGAGAAAAAGAAATCTAAAGTGCTTAGCAAAGAGCCAGTGTATGTAACAGCTCAATAAATTTAATCAAACTGTGATTGTCTGAAAGAACATACACCTAATTCTCTAGATTATCAATCCATTCAATAGACTGCAAATGTGATTTCTAAGGTAGTGTTTACTATTTTTCAGGAACCAATATGTGGGGAGAGGATGATACATTTCCTGGGATTTAATTCTTTTGAATGTACTGAATATTATTGCCATGACAAACTAACCTAAGATTCCTTTAGGTGCCACACTAGCAATTTGTAGTCAGAAAAACAGAATGAGGGAATAGTGCTTGCAACTGAGTTCTGCAATTATATGTGAATGCTTATCTTAAAGCAAAGCTCTTACCTGTGAACAAATATGGATACCAACTGAAACCATCCTTATTGGAGGAAAAGATCTTGTTGTATTTCTTTGATATTGTTTTTAAACTACTGCTACTACACACATGCTTACTTTGTAATATGGTACTGCCAGAAACTCTTTACTAAAATGCCTTCTAATGAAACTTTGGGACATATTTATTAGATCACAAGAATCTTGCTTTCTGCTGTTTGCAATTGCTGTCAAAGTACACTATCATTCCAGGACTAGAACTACTTTAAAGCTCACTAAGTCTGCATTTTATTTCTATTCTTATTATAGAAACCAAAATTATGACTAGAAATGTACATGGTATCGTAGGGAAAGAGCTACAATTCTTGTGGTCCCCTTGATTTATCAGTGATGTGTAGGATATTTAAAGGGTATTTGACAAAGTAAAATAAGTGATAGTTTGAAGTCTTTAAAACTGTACTTTAATCATGGAAAGAGTAATTTTCAGAAAAAAATTTTGATATCAAAATGATAAGAATCAAAGGGTAAAAAAGGGCTAAAAATACCTAAAGTTAAATTATTAAGGTTAGGTGCCATATGATAAGAAAGTCTTAGAAGTCAAACTTTAGGCTTGGTACCTTCATATTTTACTTTATAGCTAAAACAAAAGCTGGTTGGTGGCTGTAATCGCTTATTTTTCTATTAATTTCAAATAATTTTTCTCCAGTAGAAAAATTGCTACATATATGTCCAATTTTTAGATGAAGGAATCATGGGGAAAGCCTGTAAGGCCGTTAGATGCTGGGAGTGGTAGAGGCAGCAAGCATCCATGGAAGAAAAGCTCCAGTGAGTCTGAAAGATGCACCCCCAGGGGAGGCACCAATTCCTAGTAACACCTGTGCTCTCCCCATTCCACTTCTGCCTTTTCTTTCTTTTGGGAAAAGTAGCACCATGAAGGCAAAAACAAAATTTATTAGAATAAAGGGTGCATTGAATTGAGAACAAATTTTACCAAAGGGCAGAGCATATAGAATGGTGGAGAAATCTTTCAGATTCCTCGTTTTGTTTTCCTTTTTTAAATAGATAAGCAAGGTATTATTGACAAAGGAGATACCTTTCTATTAACTTTTTTTTTATTAGTACATGTTTGCAGTACATAATGTTTACATTCCTTGTGAGGAGTTGGTACATGCACGTAACACATCTTAATTCCTTTTATCATCCCCTTTCCTTCTCCTCCTTCCCCAGACATCTTTATAGAAAAATAAAACATCAAAGTGATATGGTATTTAAGGCAGCCTTGAAATTTGTTACGTGGTCAGATGGAAAGGATAATGACTTTCAGAGGAACAACTCAGACCAGCAGAAAAAGACTTTGAAAAGCCATGCTTGCCAAATTTATCAGAAGCCTGTTTATATTTGCGGGCATAGTTGCCAGGGGCCTTTCTAAAACAGAAGTGATATCAGGTACATTGTAGGATCATTTAATAAATGTGCAGATAAAATTAGATAGTACATATTGTATGGTGTCACTGAGCTTTCCTTGTGTAGTCCAAGGTTAACATTCTTGACATTGGACATGGTGAAAATTTACACTTTCCTTTTTTTCTGAATAAATTTTATTTCATATGTTTATGGTAAAAAAAAAAAGGATGCAGGAATCCTGGAAGAGCCTCATTATTATGATTATTCTCCTTCGTGTTTGTCAGACTATAAAACTCAAGTGGAAAGAGGCCAAACATTGACACCAAAAAACAACTCTTGTTAGTGAGGTGGAGTTAATCTGAATTCTCCAGAAACCTGTTTTGGAGGTAGATGGGTCTAGGCTTGCAAGTCTTCCCCGCCATTTATCTCTGCAACTTTAGGCAAGTCACTCAGAGCCGTTTCCTTTTCTGTGAAATGAAGACAGGAAAGAATACCTTCTTAAAGAGCTGTTTTAGCATTCCAGTGAAATGTACTTGTAGTGCATGAGAAGTACTTTACTTAGTGCCATTTATATAATAGACTCTCAAAAAGATGGTGACAATTATTGTGATGTCCCTAGTTTCCTTTCCTCAGTACATACAGGCCCTTGTGCTGCAGAGGCAGGAAGATGTGCTCCTGTTCCTTTAGAGACACTAGTATGTTTTCAGGAAATGTAATGCCTTACTTAGAATACTAAGGAAGTCTCACCGTGACCAGCAGAATCTGCCACTATTATTCTAGATTTACATTTTGAATGTAGAAAATTCACTCAGGTAGGAGCTCAGGCTATATTTTGTTGTTGGCTTGTCATGGATAATAAATTAGAGAATGGAGGGATACTCTGATAACGCCCTGGGACGGCTCTGGCTAGGGAACCTGCTTACACAGCGTTTATTAAAAAACTTTGGAGTAGTCAGCATGTGTGACCAGAGGACCTGGGAGTCACAAAATGTACATTTTGGGGACAATATCAATTTTCAACTAATATGTAGAAAAGATTTGCTGTGCGTAGAAGAAATTTGAAGTGAAATGTTGCAAAATAACAAGGCTATTGTCTTGCATAATTGCCAAAAGAGATAACTGCACAGCATATGAAAACCAGGAAAAGAGAAACTCGAGTCTCTCATTGATCTGTGGTCCTGAAGAAATATTGATTCACATTTTTGTAACACTCAACCTCGATTTTCAGTTATTTTGTAAAATGCAATAAAAACACATGCATCTTTTATTCATGAGTTTTTATTAGTTGTTTATAATTGAATGAGTTTTTTTAAAAATAGTCTTAAAAGGACTGAATTAATTTACTATTTTTTGTATATCATCTTCCTATTGGGCCTCTTAATCTTTTTGGCTTTGATTACTGTAAACATTCATAAAATTCACATTTTAAGTGGCCACCTTATGTAAGCATCTGTTTACAACAACAGACACAGCCTAGGAAAAAAATCTTTCTGTGGCTATTATATTTCACAGGATAGAATCATGTCGCTTTTACTTGTAGTGACAGCAAGTCAGTGGTATTTTTCAGACCACAGGTCACAGCAAAGGAAAAACTTGTTTTCTGTGTTTTAGACTTGCAATTGCTTACGAGACTGCATTCACATTCCTTGAACCTTCCCTTTGCTCCACAGAATTGACCATGGTGTCCTTTGTAACCTCATCAAACCCTGTGAAGACATTTGTATTGCTTCTGCTCAGGTGTCTGTCCTGAATGTTTTCATACCATTAGAAACAAGACTAATCCTTCATTTTTGATATGGGTATAAATTAGTATGTGCTTAGTGAATTAATTCTGTAGTCCTTAAGAAACTATGAGCCTATTGAAGTTGGAGGCTAAATAGCATTCATTTTGTTTATATTCCCAGTGTCAAGTATTTCATCTGTTATATGGAAGATCCAGAAAATGAACTGGATAAATAAACAACTAAATTCTATATTTATATATGTGTCAAAAGTAATTATGCCAAGTAAGTTCAGTGCTTTATTTCTCTCTCTCTATGCACATACATATAGAAAAACATTGAACTTAATTGGCATATTTAGTTTTGGAAATTTTTTAACTTCCAAATTTTGTTACATTTTGACTTCCCATCTTTCAGTGGAACAGAGATTAAGATATTCCTCCTTTTTTTCTTTTTCTTTTGTTAATGCTTAAGGACAGAGGTTATTTGATGCAATGATTGAATCCATGGACTAATAGGACTAATCCATGGACTGTGAAAGGGGATTGATTTCTATGCTTTGCTTTTATTGTTGCTATTTTGGTAAAAGGGATAGGGGGGATTTTCAAACTTGGAGAGAAGACTGAAATAATACTTTAAAAGTAGGATACAATACTATCTTGCACCTTGAGTACTCCCTTGCGAAAAAAATCAGTTGCCACAAATGTAAGGGTTTGTTTTTGGAATCTCAATTCTAATCCATTTATTTATATTCTAACATTCTGCCAGCACTATACCATCTTGATTACTGTATCTTGTAGTAGGTTTTGAAATGGAAAGCATGAATTCCCCAAGTTTATTCTCTTTTGAGATTGTTTTGTTTTGTTTTCCTGTTATGGATCTCCTGAATTTACATATGGATTTTAGAAAAAACTTGCCAATTTCCACATTTGGTTGAATCTGTAGCTCTATTTGAGAAATACTATTTCCTTACTATCATTACATTTTCCAATCCATGAACACAAGATGTCTTTCTCTTTCTTTAGATCTCTTTTACTTCTTTCAGCAATATTATGTAGTTTTCAGTAATAAGTCTTACGCTCCTATTCCTAAATTTATTCCTAGTTATTTATTCTTTTTGATACTAATGTAAATTGTATTTTTAAAAAGTTTCACCTTCAGATCATTCACTATCAGTACATAGAAAGAAAATTATATTGTGAATATTGCTTTTTACATTCTCTAACCTTGGTGACTTACAAGCTATAGTAGTTTTTGGTGGATTTCTTAGAATTTTCTGTATACATAATGATGTTATTTGCAAATAAAGACAGTCTTTTTCAATCTACTTGCCTTTTTATTTTTTAGTCTAATTGCTAAAGGTAATTTTGAAAAGCATCTTGAACATTGAAAAATGTGCATATGTTGTTCTCTAAAAAAAATTACAGAATTTATTTTTTAAATTATTTTTTGAAATGTAAGAAATGTTATTTAAGTCACATATCTCCCTGTCCTTAGGAAGAATTATTTTGTATGCTGCTACTGGACATTTGTGCTTCTTTAGTGAATTTCTTTTTATATCACACACGATATTTGCACTTCTTACATTAAATTTATTGGGCTTCTTTTTAAGAAGAATAACCTCTTGGCTATGAAATAAATGATAAATATTCTTTCTAAATACGTTATGACTTTATTTATACTTTTCAAATGTGTATATTTATATGTAATCATACACAGCAGTTATTTTATTTATTGGTGCTGTCATGGTTGGTAGGCTGAGGAAGGATTTTTCAAGAATGTTTTTACTCCACCTCCAAAATTACATAATCTGTTCACCAAATATTTTCCTGTTCTTTTGCAAATACTGTATTTTTCAGAACATGCACTTGAATACTAATGACATGTTCCAGATATTTGAGTCTATAAGTTTTAATGATAAATCTAGTGGAGTTGACTACTTAAGAAAAGTGAGTTAACAGGTGAGTCTTGAGTTTTCATTTCCTAAAACCATCTTTGCCTGTGGCAGTTGGTTAAAATTTTTCCCCAGATGGAGTCTCAGCAGCTTGACCTGTAGTCAGTCTCCTCAGAGAGAACGCCACCTTTGCTGACTCTAATCACAAATACAATCCAATTAAAAGCTATTATGTTAATGTGAATAGAGAGAGAGATAAAACAAGACAGTGAAATGTTTCACTTAGGCCCAAATGGGCTGCTTTTGCGAGGCATAAAGAATCCCCATTAGGATGGTTGCTGCAGTGACACAAGAAACATGCAAACCAAACTACTGATTAAAATCTGGGAGAAAGAGATAAAGGGTTTATCAGCCTGACAAGGGCTGGTTGATGGACTATTAGATGACGCATTTGTATGTTTGCTTTAAAACCTTTCGGCTTCTGTCAGGATTGTCATTGAAAAACTGCTCCTTTCTGTTAAGTCTGTATACTGTTTATCTGGAAAACAAAATTGATGCACAGTGTCATGAGAACGGCAGGATCATTTTTCTGTGCACATAACATTTTGTATATTTGATGAAGGTGGTCTAACGGAGGAAATTTCAGCAATCAGAAAGGTTGACTCCCTTCTCAGGATTATTAAACCCATATAGTGCAAGGAGAGTAAACTTCTACACTGAAGAAAGGGGAAAAATGGTTTTAGACCGCTACTTTATTTTTCTTTAAATTTTATGTCACATAGCTATTGGTTTAAAGGAAATATCCTAAATTGGTTTTTTTAATAACTAATGTCTAAGAGAAGAAATTAAAGTGTGTGATGTCTTTTTAAAAATGCGTTTGTAATTGTCAATCTGTTTTACTTAGTATATGTTTGCAGTATATAATGTTTACCTTCCTTGTAGGGAATTGGTGCATATACATAACCCTGTCCCCTTCCCTTTCCTTTTCCTCTTCCTCCATTTCTTAATCCCCTTTCCATTTGATAAAAGGCAATCTTGGTGCTTCCTAACATCTGTATTGTATTTTGTTCTTTATTTATAATTTGGATTTATCATCAAAGAAACCATGCCATATTTAAGCTTGTATATCTGTTTTTTTCACTTAATATTATTATATTAAGGTGCATTCATTTTCCTACAAATGACTCAAGTTTATCTTTTGCATAGCAGAGTAGTACTTTATTGTGTATAAATACCACATTTTCTTCACTCACACACCTGTTCATGGCATTTAGGCTGCTTCCAAGGTTTAACTATTGTTATGTTTGGGTCTATATCTCACCCTAATTCCACATGAGATTATAATTTCCCATAGATTAATGAAGTAGATTCGTCATGTGAAATCCATTTTAGAATGTAAGATTTAGAAAATGCATCCTATTTATTTTCATCTTTTCTGATGTTTAGAGTAAGATTCTGTGAGTACAGTATCTGGCATTGTACACCAAACATCCAATTTTACCTTCCTACCATATGTAGTAGTCACGCCAGTCCTCCCAGCCTCCCCCACATCAGGTGAATTACATGACTGATTTCTAGGCAAAGGTGAGATGGAACAATATGTGCTTCTTTCAGTTCAGACCCAGACTTCTCTGTGTCATCTTCCATGTTCTGTCCCTTTCTCTCTGACTAAGATGTTGAACTCACAAAAGACTTTGGAAGTCAACTATAAGGAGATGCCAGAACTGTTGAACTAGGATCGCCAATATTTGACGAAACATACTTCATTGACTTGACCACATCCTCCCAGCCTGTTTCATGAGCAGCAGACACCTTCTGTTGCTTTTGATCACTCCTCACTTGGTCTGTTGGTTACAACTCCAACTCACATGGCATTAGTGCCAATTTATAAATGAGAGACCAAAACTAAAGTGATCTTGGATTTGCCTCTTGTCTCACAGGGCTTTTTCTTATCTGTGTGATTATTATTTCTGAATATCTTGTGACCCATAATATTTCAGACTTACTGAAAAAATAAGATGATGTTTGAAATAAAAACTAATATATGGGCAGTTTGGTGGCTCAGGCCTATAACATTAGCACTTGGGAGACTGAGGCAGGAGGATTGCTGTGAGTTCAAGGCCATTCTGGTCTGCATAGTGAGTTCAAAACTAGACTGACTACATAACAAGACCCTGTCTCAAAAACAAAAAACGAAATTTACTTGTCTTTATGTGACTCATATTCCTTTTTTTCTTGTTAGAACAGTGAGTCACTTTATTTTTAAAATTAAAGTTTGGTTTAAAAATAGTTAAGTATACAAAAGATGTGGTATTTTTATACAATGGAGTACTACTCAGCTATAAAGAAGGATCATCTTAAGGCTTTTATAGGTAAGTGGATGCAAATTAAGACCATACTCACAAGTGAAATAAATCAGACTCATGTGTAAATATCACATTGTCTTCCTAATGTAAAAAACTGAAAGAGTAAATAAGATTCAAAATGTACAATAGACATTGTGAAAATGAAAAGGGAAGAAACCGCTCAAAAAGAAAGGATAACTGGGATGGGGGAAAGGAAAAAAGAAAGAAGGGTAAAGATTATATATATATATATATATATATATACAATATGATAATTATAGTACTCATCTCTATTAGTTCATCAAAAAGAAACGTTTGCACCTTCATTATTTGATCATCCTTTCATGCCTATATTTTGTAATCTGAGCAACTAATTTGAAGATAACAATATGCATTATATTAACCATGGTTAATCTCCTATTACTTTGTTTTGAAATTCTGTGTCATTGTTTTTACTCTTTTTTCATTTTAAAATTAAAAATACTAGTTAAATGTAGTCAAAAAAGAATATTGTGGTACCATCCAGGTAACAATGGAATAGTTTGTACATGAAAATATAGTTCTTGAATTCTATATAAATTTAGCATTATTTCATTCATGATTGTTTAAGTGACGTATGGTTCACAAATTGTGCCCTAATTTGAGATTTTCTTAGAGTCCTGTTTTCTTGACGTTTTTTTTTTCTACAAAGAACTATATTTCATGTCTTGGCTTAGTGTTAAAGGATTTCATTCTTATTTTAGGAATATTTCTACTTAAAATTCTTCTTAAAGTGAAACATTTCTCTATGTTTCTCTTTTTTCCAAGTCATATGGCACCTAAAGAGTGAAATAGTAAGTTGTAGGTCTCTCTTTCACCTTCATGACATGGAAACTCTTAGAAAAAATAAATTTTCTCCACTTTATTCAGAAAGGTCATAATAGTCAGAGACGTTAACTTTATTATTTGATTCAATGCATATTTATTGATTGCTTATATTTCAGGCACTGTTCCAGGCAATGCAGCTATAATATCGTCTAGGTAAGCTGCGTTTCTTGAGATCTAGAAACTTTTGCCTTACTGGGTGAGAAAAATAATACTAAAACAGAATAGAAAAAAAATCAGATAGTGATAAATTCTCATTAGGAATTCAAATAGGGCAAAGCAATAGTGACTATTTTAGACTAGAAGGTCAAGATAAAACTGTCTGAGAAATAAATACGTAAATTCAGACCTGTGAAAGGAGGCATCCTGGTGAAGTTCGGTGGGTATGTTTTCCAGACAGAAGGCAGAACTTGGGGATATAAAGACAGGGATAGACTTGCTTTCTCATCAGAAGATCAGAAAATCTCACAAGAGAAGCAAGGAACAGAAAAACATGAGGTTAGAAGTATGTTTTGGTCTGTTTCACGCTACTACAACAGTGTACCATAGATTGTAATTTGTAAACAGTGAAAGTTTACTTGAACTTTGGAGGCTGGAAAGTCCAAGATTGGGGGATCTCATCTGGTGAGAGCCTTTTTTTCTGGATTATAACATGGTGGAAGGCGTTGCATGGGTAAGAGAAAGCAAGAAGCCAAGTCCTTTCATCAGTAGTGTTAACCTGTTCCTGAGAGTGGAACCTCATGACTTACATACCTCAGATTAAGCTCCACTTTTCAGTGTGTTGCAGTAGGGTTTAAGCTTCTAACAATAAGTTTTGGGGAGCATATTCACAGCATAGTCAGATTTAAGTAGGGGCAAATTCTTGATAACCCATAGTCAAGACACTGCATTGCATGGTTATCATGCGAAGCATTGAAAAGTTTTATATTAGTGAGAAATAAACTTTGGACTTTAGCAGTTTGCACTGGAGAGAATATTTGAGAGTTAAGAAGATATGGAGAGTGGTTAACATTGGAGTCGCTGCAGAGCCAGGGATATAGCTGAGCAGCATAAGTGCCTACCTGACAAATGCAAGGCCCTGAGTTTAATTTCCGGTACAAAAAAAAAAAAAAAAAAAAAAAAACAAAAGACAAAGTATTGCTTTTGTCAGGTGTAGTGGTGCACTCCCGTAATCCCAGCGTTTGGGAAGCTGAGGCAGGAGGATCATTGCAAGTTCAAAACCACCCTGGGCTACAAAGTGAACCCAAGGCCAACCTGAACTGCATAGGAAGACCAACAAAACAAAATAAAACAAAAAACCAAACAACAACAACAACAACAACAAAACCCCAGAGGTTGGAGTCTTTGGAACCTGTAACATTTTGGGTTGAACACCACTTGTGTGATTTTGGTCACTGCTTCAAAGTCTCAGTTTGTCACTTACAAAATAAAAAGATTGCAGTTTCTTAGGCAGGTTGTTTGAGAGTGAAATGAGGCACTGTATGCATCGTTTTTAGAATGAAAATTAGTCAATGGAAAATATTTAATTAATTCAATTATAAAATTATAAAGTCTGAGAATCAAAAATTATAAAGTTGAATTTTGAAACAATGATATAGAAGTCTACTTGAAAACTAGAGTTAATTTATTCCTTTTTAAAAAACTGATCAGATATAGAGAATATAGGAAAAGTCTTGAGAAGGAAAAAGAAAGAATATGAAAAAATTTTTCATTGTTTTTATTTTTCCAAAAAGAATGTCTAAGGAAAAAATCAAATTTTAAGAGGTATTTTAAAAATTATAGAGTGAAGGGGAAAAATGCAAAATAGAAAAACTTACAACTATGTAGAAATAACCAGGTGGCCATTGAGCGCTTCCCCTGTGTGCCCAATGTGATGATCATGCCTTGAATACGTGGTTTCAACAAATGCTTCCAGGAAGATTGTGAAGTAACTATGACTATAGCCATGAAGAACATGCATATTCAGAGGCTTTAAGGTCTTTCTGGAAAGTTAGTCAGTGGCTGACCGTGGATTCAGACTCACAGACTCACCTAGTTTTAAATCATCGTGATCTTAAACACTGCAGCATTTCCTGGTTGTAAATGGGTAGCTTAATTAGGAAACATGTAAATAGAATAACATTTAATAGTTGATATTTGGATCTTTGGCAGGATATTATCACTGAATTTCCTGAAAGCTTTGGGAATATGTATTTTTTAAGGAACACAAATAATGTGGGCATGAACTGACGGTGCAGGAGAGCAGAAGGTCAGGTGAACAACCTGACGAATGTTCTGGTGTGTTTCTGGGCTTCTTTTGCATGAAGTGAGGCTTGAGTTCTAGACTGTCACATGTTAAAAGGAATAAGATGTGTGTCTTACAGCTCAGTTCCATTTAAATGTTCTATGTATCACTCCTGAGATGACAACTTGTGATTCTGTAGATCTACGATCCCACAAGCATCTAAAGGCAAACAAGAAAAAGTGATGAGGAAAGTGACCATACAGGACAAAAGTAGATTAAAACAGCAACAGTAGTAGCAACATTAAAAGACTAAACACAATGAAAATTTCCTAAAAATTCTATTAGCTTGACATAAAGCATTCAAAAATATCCTGTATCAAGTTATCCTGTAACTTGTTTCTGAATCACAGGTTGAGTGAAATTGAGAAATGCTTCTCACTGATTGGTGGATGAAAAGATAGACAGTGTTTAATAGCCCATGAAGATACTGCTCATTTTGTGCTTGAGTATGGCATAATATGTTCAAAAGAAAATTTAATATGAATTCGTATCTTACACATTACTTGAAAATTTCAATGCTTGCGAGTCTATTTTTTCTCAGCTCTGTTGGCTATAATCAACCAAACTGTGTATAGTTAAAGTGTACAATGTGATGATTGCAAATACGTAGAAATTTTGAAATGATTGCCATGAAACGAATTAACTTGTTGATCACTTCACATGGCTACTTTTTCTTCCACTGTAAGCATTAAATTATGTGCTATTGAAATTTTGAAGTCTTTCTCTTTTTTGTGTTATATTCTTAACTATAGTGCCATGTTGCTCACAATTTATGCATGTTATACTTGGAAGTTTGTGTACTTTGACCAACATCTTCACATCACCTCTTTGTTTGGCCTCAGGTTACTACCATTTTACAATCTGCAGCTGTGAGACAGAGATACAAATATAGATAGAAGCATGTCATGCATCACATTTTCCTTCTCCATTCATCCATCAGTGAGGGTTTGAGTTGCTTCTTTATTTTGGCTATTAAGAACATGGGAATCCAAATATCTCTTTGACATACCGACTTGCTTTATTCAGATAAAGTCTACCGAAGTAGGCTTTCTGGATCATATGATAGTTTAATGTATTAGTTTTTAAAGAAACTTACATACTATTTTTCCTAATGTTTGCACTAATTTACAATCTCACCAACAGTGTAGAAGAATTCCCTGCATGCTTGCCAGCACTCATCTCTTGTCTTTTTATTCCCTACAGGTGCGAGGTGATGTCACACTATGATTTTGATCTGCATTTTCATATGCATTTGGGTCATTCATATGTCTTTTTTTGGAAATGTTTATTCTGATCATTTGCCAATTTTAATAGGCCTATTATAGTAGCAAAAACAGTACTTTCTTGCTATTGAATTGCACCACTTTATTGTATAATTTGGATATTACATTTGTATCAGGTTTGCAAAAATTTTGTCCCATTCCATAGACTGCCATTTTATTTAACTAATTACTTCTCTTTCCATGCAGAAGAATTTTTTAATTTGATAAAGACTTATTGTATTTAAATTTTTTGTTTGTTTGTTTGTTCCAGACCTGTTGCCTTTTTGTCCCATTTGTCAAAGTTATCGAAGACACTAAAAGATGAACATCCTCACTTCAGTAAGGTAATCTTGCATACTTTGAACACAACAATGCATATCCAAAGGATATTCATTTAAATTAGTTTAACATAAGCAAGTAGATTTATGGATCCTATCTTTTTGATTGTTGGTTTATCACAATTTATTTCTAATTGATACAAAATGATTGTACATAATAACTGAACAAGTGTGCACATACTTTTGTGTTTGTTGCCTGTGGTTTTAGTATCAAATCCAAAATGTCACTGGCAAAACCAAAGTCAAGGACCTTTAGCCTATGTTTTCTTCTGTGAGTTTTTTTATACCTGCAGGTGTCACATGTTAAGTCTTTAACTTAAATCTTTTTTACTTAATTTTGTAAGTGGTACAAAATAGAAGTCCAAGTTTTGTTTTGTTTTTGTTTTTTGCACATGGATATCCATTTTTCAAATGCTTTTTATTGGAGAGAGTACAACATAGCTCTTTCTCATTGTTTGTTCTTGGAGCACTGGCCGAAGATTAGTTGGCTGTTCATGTGTGAACTTCTGGAGTTCCCTTGGTCTAGGCATCAGTTTCGATGCCTGTACCATACTGTACTGGTTTCTATGGATTTTGAATAGAGTTTGTGATCAGGAAGTGTGATGACTCCAGCTTTGTTCTTTGATTTTCTTTTACCAGATTGTTCTGACAATTTTGTGGTTTCTTACAAGTTTTAGTATTGTTTTAATAATTATATGAAAAGTGTCATTGGGATTTTTGACAGGCACAACATGACCATATAGATTGCTTTGGGTCATGTGATTATTTTAACAATAATAGTTCTTCAAACTCAAGGCCATTAAAATCTGTAAGAAAAGAGCTGGAGAGGCTTGGAAAAACAAAAGATCGCATCCAGTTGATGAGAGTGGTCAACGTAATTGGAACTAAATGTTTAGTAATGCACAGTCTGAGGATTTTCTCAACAGAATACACAAGTGCAAAGTGGGATCCTGCACACACATATCTTATTTCCTTTATCCCAACATATTGGCCAAACCTGGGGAAACATCTCTCTAAAGCTTTTCTGTAGCTTGTTAAACACTAGCTTCTTGGGTGTAGTCTGATGAAGTGGAACATTTCATTTTGTAGGAAATGAAATGCAGGGAACAATACAGGCAGAGAGAATAATTCACTTTGCGCAATTATTTATTTATTTATTTTGAGGCAGGGTCTCACTCTGTAGTTCAGGCTGGGTCTAAATGCACTAGGTAGCCCAAACTGGCCTTGAATTTATAGCCATCCTCTTGCCTTAGACTCCCAAGTGCTGGGATTACAGGTGGCATGCACAATTTTTATAGAATCCTTTTAATATAATATAGAGTTGATATCTGTCATTCATAAAATCAGCATATATTACATAAGTCTATTCTAAGATGCTGGCAAATGCTGCATACAGTATTTGTGACCTTGTTAATTGCAGTCTAGGCTCTACCACATTAGGTTGGCTACCACAGCACAGATCTCGAGGAACTGTTACCACTTCAGAACCACATGCAAAGCCTACTTTGTAAGGTCCTTAAAAAAAAATGAGGTTGGTAAAAGTACAGCTGCCTTTGACTGTACTAATCACATAATAATAGGGCATAGTTAGTTTTAAGGGCGGAATATGATACTTGCAAATTGCTTCACAAAAGACCAATTGTCTCCGTTGGGATTTGGGCCACCGTTTTAACAAGTTTGAGTTGATCCACATTCCTTGTGCCCTGCCACAGAGTGCTAATCCCACTCCACAACTAAAAGAAAATGGAATTTTGTAATTTGTGTCAGAATGGAAAAGCACCACGTGGGTGTCTTGCTACACTGCTAAATGGATAGTGGTATTTATGGATTTCCTAGAAGGAAGGTGTGGAAAGAAAAAAAAAGAGGAGGCACATACTGCCGAAGAATATCATGATACATTTAATGACAGTCCAGAGAAAAATAATGTACAAAGTAGGTAGAGTAAGACATCTGTATATTCTAATTTCCACTGAGTGTTTAGGACAGAGAATGGGCAGCTGAAAGCCACTGAAGGGTGATACATACTGGAACATATCACATGAGATTATGAACCACTGGTTACTGTAGTCACCTAATTTTAATCTTTGGTTTCTGTCATAGGTCTCTTTCATGGTATCTATTGGACAGTTCCTATATTCAGCGGAGTGCCCATTACAGGGGCATGGAGGCTAGGCCTGAAGATTCCCAATGTGTGGTAACTAAAGGCATGATAAAGCTTGGTGTCTTTGCCTTCATTTTATGTCTGCTTCATTACCTTAAAATTTTTGGTCAGATCCCTGCTCAGCTCTGCATATATGCATGTTAATCAATTAAGAAATACATGTATAACAAAGTTATTCCAAATTCCTCTTGCCTATCTCATTCCCCTTTAGGGCTGAAGACACCAAGTACAAGTAACTGAAGTAATTTCCAGAATTTGCAGGAATGCCCAATTGCCAGTATTTTCAATGTCTGGTTCCAGATATCTGAAGCCATGCCTAAAAGTCTCCAGATAATTGTCTTAAACCATTAATCACCTTAACTTCTGGGAAAGCCAGAGTCTCACAGACCACTCCATGCCCTTCAAATGGGAACAATTACCCAATGGCAGGAACTGAGGCTGCCCTCATCAAGCTAGAGTCATCTCAAGATGAAAATCAAATTGTACCTTGAAAGGATGGTGGCTCTCCCAGAATCTTCCAGAACCAGTCCTAAGGTACTCATCTGCCAGGCCAAGATACCTCTATTGCCAGCTATGCAGTTTATTACTGCTGACCTCATAATGTTCTCAGACCTCTTGGGAGGCCCAATATCTGCAACTTCTTGGGTTTCAGGGCAAATCAAAAACTTTCTCAAGCATTTAGCCAGAATGTTCCTTGCTTTTCAGACATCTCGTCCTCTCAGACCACGGTAAAGTAATCTTTTCTAGGATACAAAAACCAGTTGTTACACCACCAGCTATATTTCTCACTCTGTTATTTATGGTAATAAACTTCTGCTTTCATTCTAAAATAGAATTTCATGATTTAGAATATTAACTTTCAAATTTTAGTCTGGCCGAAAGTTTTTGAAATCCCAGTTTGAAACTTGAGAGCTGAAACTTGATTTTTCTGCCTTCCTCGAAGTGGAGAGGTAGACTTGACTAAACTTTTAGATGAAATTCTCCCTTCTCTCTAAAGATGAACATAATGGCTCTAGAGGGGGAAGGCAAGGAAGGGTTACAGACTGGAAAATTTTAAGACCTAGGTGGAAAAAATATTTGCCTACCCCAGAAATGTTCTTAATTCTCCTTGCTCTTCATTCTCGTGAATTCATTTTGAACTTCTGTGTAAAAATATTAGCACACGTTTAACAGCTTAAACAACACAGATTTCTCAGCCTTTACACTGTTTAGGAGTCTGTATATACCCTAACTGGGTCCTGTCCCCAGGATCTTGCAAATGCAATACTCTCTTAAGCTGTTGCCTCATATGAAGCTTGAAGTCCTCTCCCAGGTTCACTGGTTGATGGAAAGTTCAGTTCTTTTTTTGAAGCTACAGTGAAGTAGAGGTCATGATGATAGCATGCCACTTGCATGCTCTACAATATGGCAGTTTATTCATCAAGGCCAACATCTTTGCTTCTTTAGGTCTGCCCAACTTCTATTTCTGGCCTCTGGACCTTCTTTTAAAGAAATCACATACTTTGGTCAGATTCAAGCAGGACTGTATGGGTTTGATCCTGTGTCCCCCCAAGGCCTCATGCATCTGGACAGGGCTTAGTCTGGCATTCATGATTGGTTTGTTGTTTTGCACTGGGATTGGTAATGTGAGTGCTGAACCTGCTGAGGGCTGGAACCGACTTACAGTGTAAGGGTGAGAGGAAGGCATGTTTTGCTTTCTCTCATGAGTTTGCCTTGCTGTTTGGTGGCTGCCATGAGTGGCTGCCCTGCCATGCCATGCTGCCTTGGAGCCAACTAAGTGTGGACTGATACCCCCAAGAACTGTAAGAAATAAACCTTTCCTTCCCTAGTTTTGGGTGCCAGGTATTTTGTCTCAGCAACAAGTGAAAAGTAACTAAGACAAAGACATCCTCCCTTTTGATGAATTTAAAGGGTTTGAATTATACCCTCGACCTCCAAGTCCCTTCATATAAAACCTAACCGGGGGAGTGGTGTCCCATTATGTTCATGGATCCTCCCAGCACTCAAGGTGGAGAGACGGCATAGAGGGGGCACATCAGGTGCAGAAATCTTGAAAGTTGTTTTGGAATTCTGTTTATGTTGCTTTCCTGATGATTTCCCCTTGGTGATGGCGTTTTTGCTTTGCACTTCAACTTTATTCAAGCTTCTACCTCACCCATGGCTCAGGAGAAGTGGCTACATGAGAAAATTCTTCCCTGGAGAGAATGTAAGCAGCAAACTGCTTCTTTTCTGGAAAACTATTTTCAAAGAGAATTACAATAGGAAGAGAGAGAGATCATGCACCTCACTGCACTTGGGGATATCTGCTTTCCAGATCAGAGAAGACATAATTTTTAGACAAATGCCAGTCCTGGATTTCAAAAGGCATGAAGGGACCATCGCTATTTGAATTTAGATATTAAAGGATAAAGCAGTTTTGCATATGGGCTTGCTTACTTCACGTAAATGATTGTCCTGGGACTGCATGCCATTATACTTTGCCATTCATTGTTTATTTTCAGTGGCACAGTGACAGTGAAGTTGAGTGTCCTGTCAGAATGTTAGCCAGGTCCCACAGTTGGAGGTCAACCTCTTGACATGATGTAAAGTTCATGACCAAGTCTTAGTAAAATTCCTGGTAGAAACCTTCTGAACTCATGAAACTCATTCTTAAGAAATGTAAATGTTTTGTCAAATAGTTTTGGATTTTGTCATGGTTGTCAGTGGCTCATAAAATTCATCCAGTATGGCTCTGTTTTAACATCCTTTGCTTCACCTGTTTCTGACTAAAGTGGTGTGCAGTGGTGTCACACCGAGACCTGATACCTCTTAAAGATGTGAAAACTATACATTTCTTAGAATTGAGTGTCTAAATAAATGAGTTGAACTTTAAATTTCTTCTGGGACTGTAGGCTTTTCTAGAGCTATATACTCTTGCAGACACAAAACTGTTTGTGTGCTAGAAGAATTTATGATTATGTAATGATGTTAAACCAGCAGCTCTGAAAAAAATCTGCTAAACTTCTGTTTATTTAGCATCAAATACTTAAATGTTGCAAAATATCTTTGTCTACATCTATATCTTTATCTGTCATCTATCTAAACTGTTTTATAGACAAAGCAAAACTTGAATTGCTTTTGTCACAGTTTGGATGACAACTAGTAGGTTTCTTGGGGCCAAGAATTTAAGGAAAATAATGGCTCTTAATAATTTCATGTGGTCTCCCAAACACATTTTCTTCCTTTATCAGCTAGGTACATGATCACTGCCAGCAGAAGTGCTCTTTGCTGCCAAGGTAAGTTCAACAAATGCAGCTACTCTGCTCATTCTAACCCTTGAGATTACACACATGGTGAAATACATGAAGGTAACATCTATTAATTCTCTAGCTTTAAAATAGTCAATTACCTACTTTATTTTTTATTTTTTTATCTTATGTAAAAAAGGTAAAACAAAATTTCATAATGAGATGATAGAAGAATAACAATTGTTAATATGCTGCATATTTAAAGTAGTTACTCAGGGTGTAAGATACGGGCCTAAAAATTTCTCTAACTGATACAAACACAAACCTTCCTTTTCTATGAACTAAGAGACACTAATGTTATAACTAGCTTACATTTTTTCTCTTTTCCCTTCCTTCCTTTCCCTTTCCCACATCTTAGTTCCTTTTTCCCTTTTAACAATTCCTTCTCTTTTCAAAATATCTATTGTATATTTTAGACCTTATTTACTCTTTCAGTTTCTCACACTAGGGAGATAATACGATGTTTACACAGGTGAGTCTGATTTATTTCACAAATGAGTATGGTCTCAGGTTGCATCTATTTCCCCATGAAAGTGTCAAGTTTATCCTTCTTCATGGCAGAGTGGTACACTGTTGTATAAAAAAAGCACATCTTTTTTATCCATTCCCCCGGTGATGGGCATTTGGGTGATTTCAAGGATTTAGTCATTACAAATTGTGCTGCTGTAAACTCTGGTGCACATGTATTGCTATGGTATGATGTTTTTGATTCTTCTGGGAAGATACCCAGAAGGGGAATAGCTGAGTAAAATGGTACCTCTAATCCTAACTTTCTGAGGAATCTCCATGCTGATACTGAATTCCATTCTGAGGAATCTCCCTACTGAATGGTGGTTGCACTAGTCTGCACTCCTACTAACAGTGGAGAAGGGTTTCTTTTCACCACAGCCCCTCCAGCATTTGCTTTTGGTTGATTTCTTGATAATAGTTGTTCTTTCTCAGGTGAGATGGTATCTCAGTGTTTTTCTAAATGTGATGTCAAACAGTTTTTCATATATTTATTTTCTGTTTGTATTTCTTCATCTGAGAAGTGTGTATTCATCTCACATGCTCATTTTTGGATTGGGTCTTTGAATTTGGTAGGGGAGTGGCATCTGTCTTATTTCAATTCTTTATGTGTTCTTGATGGAAGTGCTTTCTCTGAGGGAAAATTGGCTAAAAATTTTTCCCAATCTTTGGGTCGTCTTTTCACTCAGTTGGTGATTTCTTTTGAAGCGCAAAAACTTTTTAATAAGATGAAGTCCCAGTTGTTGATTCTTTGAAGTACTTCCCTTGCAGTTTGGGTTTTGTTCATAAACTCTGCCTACATCTATATCTTCAAGATTTCTAGCAACTTTCTCTTTTAGTAGTTTCTTTTTTAATGTTTAGATCTTTGACCCATTTTGACTTTAGTTTAGTGCATGATGATAGATATGGGTCTAGTTTTAATCTTTGGCATATAGAGAGCCAGTTTTTCCAGCACCATTTGTTAAAGAGGCTATCTTTCTTCCAGTGAACATGTTTGGCCACTTTGTTGAAGATAAGAATGTGTTTGGAATTGTGCCTGCATCTTCTAATTGATTCCACTGATTCACAGGTTTGGTTTGTTTTTTGCCAGTACCATGTTGATTTTAGCACAGTAACTTTGTAGTATAATTTCAAGTCAGGGATTGTAATGCCTCCTTCCTTGCACTTGTTGCCCAAAATTGCCTTTGCTCTTCTAGGTCTCTCCTAGTTCTAAATGAATATTAGGAATATTTTCTCTAGTTCTGTGAGGTATGTTAATGGCATTTTGATCAGGATTGCATTAAATCTGTATCATAATTTTGGCAGTATGGTCATTTTCGTTGTGTTGGTTCTTCCTACCCATGAGTAAGGGATAGCTCTCCATTTTCTGATATCTTCTTCAATCTCCTTTTGCAGAGTGCTGTAATTTTCAATGTATAGATCTTTTACTTCTTTGGTTAGATTGATTCCTAAGTATTTCATTTTTTTGATGCTGTTTTGAAGGATATGGTTTCCATAATTTCTTTCTCAGTGAGTTTGTTGTTTGTGTACAGGGATTCTATTTATTTTTGAGTGTTGACTTTCTGTCCAACTATGCTACTGACTTTCACTATTAAATCTAGAAATCTTTAGGTGGAATTTTTGGGGTCTTCTATGTAGAGTATCATATCATCTGCAAATAATGATAATTTGACTTCTTCCTTTCCTATCTTTTTATTTCTCTGTCTTGTCTAATTGCTCTGATTAATATTTCCAGAATTATATTCAATAGGATTGGTGATAGTGGACATCCTCATCTTGTACCTGATTTTAGAGTGAATTTATGTGGATTGTTGGTTTATCATAAATAGCTTTTACCAGAATGAGGTAAAGACTATCCTGATTTTCTGTAGGGTTTTCATCATGAATGAGTGTCAGCCTTTGTCAAAAGATTTTTCTGCATCTATTGATTTTTCTCTTTACCTCTGTTGATATAGTGTATTATATTTATTGATCAGCATATTTTGAACCATCCCTGCATTCCTGGAATGAATTCCGCTTGGACATGGTGTGCTACCTTCTTGATGATTTGTGGAATTCTGTTTGCTAGTATCTTATTAAGGTTTTTGCATGGATGTTCATTAGGGATATTGGCCTGTAGTTCTCTTTTTTGCTTGTGTCTTTCTCTGGTTTTGGTATTAGAGTAATACTTTCTTCCAGGAATAAGTTAGGGAGTATTGATTCCCTTTCAACTTCATTAAAGAGTTTCAGGAGTATTAGCATTAAATCTTCTCTAAATCTCTTGCAGAATTCAGCTGTGAATCCATCAGGATCTGGGCTTTTCTTTGTTGGTAAGTTTTTAAATGCATTTTAAATTTAACTCACTGATACTGGGTTGTTCAGAATTTTTATATCTTCTTGATTCAGCTTTGGTATCAATTACGTACTTTGAAGATTAAACATTTTCTTTTTCCAATGGGAAATGATTTGGTCTATGTGGTTGACCTAGCAACAAAATAACTATCAACCAGAAATTCCAGCCATACGAATAAGCCGTGTTTGTCTGTCTTAACTAGAATGGGAGCCTTGAAAATACCTGGAAACTGGATCAATCTCTACACATTTCTTGGTCAAGCACAGTTTGCAAATTTTTGCTACTAATGTCATTCATTCAGGTTTTAAAGGGATCAACAAACTTCCCTCTAATGCCTGTGAATGGTGGTGGGACAGATTTTTTCAAAATATCGCACAATATTATGCCTCTGAATTAAAAAATATTTATAGCTTAATAAAGCAATACATGCTTGAGATTAATTTTTCAATAGTAAGATACAAAACTAAAATTGTAGTTTCCTATTTCTTAGAGTGATTCCTCTGTTACACTTTGCAGAGACAGTCAGGGTTAATACATTCTGTGTTTTGTTGCAGAAAGGAAGGTCGTCCTCTCTGTCTTTGTCTCTGTCTCTGTCGTTGTCTCTGTATCTGTGTCTCTCTGTCACACACACACAAATGAGACGATATATTTTCAAGTCAGAACTCATTAAATAATTTGTTCCTGTTTATAATTAATTTAAAATGTTACACCCAAATTAGATGTTATAAATCCCAGAACATTTTAATTTCATTTTGTACTATTGTAGTACATACACATTCATTCATTACAAAGAAAAATGTACTCTTTTGAAGTTATATTCTTCAAGTTGGGATGCTTCAAAGCACAGTTCTCAAACCTGAAAAGTAAATCAGGTGTACAGTTTATTATACCGTTTAATTATACCTTCCTCTTCATAAATCTTCGTATTAATTTGCCAAAATTTCCAAAGGGTGGATTATTTTGATACTTTGTGTAAGGGTTTGTGTCTAGATATTCCCCCAAGCCTCACACATTCATGCAGGCAGGCTTCTTGAGTATAAACTCTAGACTGATTCATGATCTAATGCTGGGATTAAGAGTTGGAGTGCTACACCTGCCTTAGGAGGGTTAGTCTGCATGCAATGTAAGGGACAGAAAGTGGTTTGTTTTCTCACTTTGCTTGTTGCTTTTGCTGTCTTCTGCTGCCACAAACTGTTGCCCTTCTCCCATGTGCCACGCTGCCTTGTAGCCAGTTGATTATGGATTGAAACACCTGCAAACTGTGAGCTAAATAAATCTTTACTCCCTTAACTTTGGGTGTTGGGGATTTTATCCTAGCAATGAGAAAAGTACCTAAAACACTTTGCTTAAAGATTTTCAACAGATTTTGAACAAATATAATCAAAATTAAATAATGTATAGAGAAAAAAATTCAATACGATTGTAGAACACTTGTGTTGATTTAGATTCTTTAAAAATACCAAACATTTTGAGAATCTTTATGATAATAAACAGAGGAAAAATCAAGGGTTTATTTACATGAACATTGCTCCTGTTTGTGATCAACATCAAGCTTAGCAAGAGATAAAACTGCTATGTGGGAAAAGTCTTTGTGAACTGTGAGAAGTGTGAGTTACATTTCATTTAGTAGATTGTCACTGATGTTCTTAATTTTAAAGGCTGTTCCTTAACTATAGATTTCATAATTTAGCAAGGACGTTTTAAAAGGGCACTACACTTTTTAAAAATATATATTTGTGTTATTGTCCTAAAACAAATAATTCAATCTTTACTTTTGAACTTTTCAATTGCATTTACAGTAACATTTATAATAATATCCGGTGTTTCACCATAAACAAAACAAACTTTCCTGTAGAAATTATATGAAAATTTAAACTAATTTTGAAAGTAGTTGACTTTTGTTCAAACATCTGAAGGGAGTAATTTATAAATTGTGTTGTTTAAAACTTTGATTAATGAATTGTTTTTGCCAACAATGGAAAATTAAGTTAAAACTTTGCATGTGTTCAAGCACAATGAATTTAGAATTATAGTTATTTTGATCTAAATAAAAACCTGTGTTTCTGCAAGGGATGTATTCACACACCCCCTGCAAGAATGCATGTCATACTTTCTCTTACAGAGGCTCTTCCACATTTCTAGCAAAATGTAAAGTAGCTTCTGATGTCTCTTCTCAAAGCACTGTCTGCTGTTTTTCCTAAGGCCATTTCATTATGACTCCCCTCTTGCATCCACTGAGGACAATAAAGTTCATCACGTTTTGTGTCCACTAAACATTCACCATCAACTGTTTTGAAAAGCAGAAATTCATTGATTTTTCAAGAGACACAGTCAATTCTGTCAAAAGGGTGTCTTACAAAATACATAAAATTACAAGTATAATCAGTCAGTAAGGTAAATAAATAATGACAGGTTTATACATATTAGTAACAGATTACAACAGTAGTTGGAAGTACTGTACAAAGCAGTGGACTAACTAGTTTATCCTGACTTATTTTATTTCATATTTTATTTTATTTCAACAACTCACAAATACAAGCACATTAAAAGTGAAAACAGGTGGGACAAATGATAAATCATCCAGGATATTAGGGCAACAGATGTAATCCAGAACTGTCCCAGACAAACTGAAATGTATAGTCAATAGAACTACAGTGGACATCTATCAGTTTGGCTTCTTGCTATCCTTTTCTTTTCTTTTAATAGTAGTTCCTTTTTTTTTTTTTTTTTCTTATTTGGGAGGCACACTTTTCCCTTTCGAGTCCCTGTGGTTTTAGGTGGTGGTGACCTTACTCTGTGGCTTGAGAGACAGGCCAATCCAACACTGAACTCTTTAATTACCATGACAGCTACAAAAGGAAGGACATGACTAAAGTCAGGGAATTGGCGTCCTCTGATGGGTGTGTGGCTGGTGGAATTAGAGGAAGGGTGTGCTGATGCCGTGGAGGACGGAAACATAGAACTTCTGTGGGCTATATTTATAGGTCAGTGGGACAAGTGTGCTTGAGATTAAAGCCCAAGCAGGCAAAAGGGAAGTCCAAGAGACTGAGGACTGAAAGACCAAGTAACAACATTTGGTGTATCCCTGAATTCAGCACTGGCTGTGAACAAATTTACTTTGATTATTTTAGTTATATAGTGAATAAACTCAACCTCTCTTTTTAAGGTTAGCTTAAATTGGTTTTTTTATTACTTAGAACAAAACAGAATATCCAGTATGATATAAATGGAAAGTGACTATTTTGATGTTGTTCCTATGAAAATAACCAGGTCATGTAGTCAGTCCTTTGCCATAATACTACTGAATTATCCTAGGCAGGAGGTGAGAGAGGAAGTCTCTGTGTCTGAGGAGGGCCTCAAAAGAGAGGTGATAAATTCAACCACATGATAGAATTCTGGGTCACAGAATAAATAAGTGATAAAATTTTCTCTTTCATTGTAGAGATTTTTATACTAAAAGCATGACACAGTAATGTTGTACCATTTATTTGAAGGGAATATTGGTCATTTTTGAAACATGAAGAAACATAACAACTAAAAGTTATCTTTCAAAAGGAAAGGAATGTAGTCAGTAACAATGCAATAAAGATGGAAGACAATTCAGTAGTTTTCAGTTATGATGTGCTGAGTTTAATAGAGGCAGTAAAGAAATTGTCGGTTCCTGTCTACTTGAACTAAGATGATAAAACAGTTGGTGTGGCTTCTTGAGACTATTCTTTTGGAGGATGATGGAAAAGAAAGGTATGGGAGGATTTCCTTAAAGTGCAACCCTTGCAATGCAAAAAATTGTAGAAAATAACTTGGAGCAGTGATAGATATTTTCTAAATTATTATTTTATTTCTGTAATATTTAAAATGAGGAAATATGGAAAAAGAATATACATGTTGAGCCCTAGGTCAGAATACTAAAATTCAACTGAGTTGATCACACAGAAATATATGTAATATGATGTTAAAAGAAATTAGGTCCAAAAATAAATATCTAACGTGAAATTCACATCAATACATTGAGTTCATCTTTGAAAGATCAAATTATGAGTGATTTTTGCTTTCCTGATTATATTTTTATATATATACTAAATTTTCCATAACAATAAGAAAAATGATTAAAATCATCTCCTGAAGACCTGTTTTTAAATGTCTCTAAGGAAGATATTTACTTCTCTTCTTTGAAACTCTTTCCACATGCCTACTGATGTTACTGTCCTGGTGGGAGGCAGCAACAAGAAATTAAGAACTTCTTAGCTGGGCGTGCTGGTGCACACCTTTAATCCCAGCACTCGGGAGGCTGAGGTAGGAGGAGCGTTGTGAGTTCAAGACCTGCTTGGGCTACAACACGAGCGCAAGGCTGGTCTGAGCTACATAGTGCAACCCTGCCTCAAAAAAACAGGGCTGGGAGTTTGGCTCAGTGGCTTAAGCACCTGCCCTGGCAGGTGCGAGGTTGTGAGTTCAATCCCCGGTGCCACAAAAAAAATAAATAAATAAATAAATAAATAAATAAAATAATAATAATAATAATAATAAAAAGAACTTCTTTAAACACGAAATGAGACAACAAATTGAAGCCATGATGAGATGAGGATTCATCAAGTTAACAATAGCTACCTAGTCCCTTGCCACTCAAAGTGTGGTTTAGGAACCAGAAACATCGAGCTTGCCCTGACACCTATTGGAAGCGCTGAAATACTGATCCACCTCAGAACTACTGGATTAGAACCTGCATTGTAGCACAATCTGCATTTTCAAGAGCTTTGTAAAGCATACATCTGGAGACTACCGAGGAAGATCTTCCGGCTATGGAAATTCTAGTTGGTCAATGCTGCTGCTAGAGCTCCATTGTTCGGATGGAGCCCATCTGCCAGATACACTGCATTTTTTCTGTATCCTTTAGTGAAGACGTAAAAAATATAATGTATACAATCATTTCTAAATTCTATGTGTGCTATGAGCAAGTCCCAGTTGAAGGTCCATAATTTCAGATAGTGCGTCTTGGAATGTTACTGAAAAAGTATCTTGCTTGTCATTTATAGTCTTCTTCCAAATAAATTTATTTTTCCATAACATTGATG